>CALYDF020001697.1:0-67947 GCA_944474145.2 Dicrocoelium dendriticum
TCCATCTGACTTCCGAGCAGCTACTCATACCAGCTCGGAACGAGGGTATTGCAGCAATCATCAGTTGAACGTGACTTCGGTGTCCTGGTTCAAGAGGATGTTAGGTGCTCCAGGTAATCCGAAAAGGCCTCAAAGTCTGGAAACCAACACGTCGGGCCGTTTCGGCAGTCTTTCAAACAATCAGACTGCTCTATATTTCGACAATTGCTTAGTGCGTATGCTCGCCGCCATGTCGAATACGTCATTCAAACCTAGCATCCATGACCGAAACACGACCTTAAGGAACTGGAGCATCTCCAACATCGGGCACATAAGAACTAATTGGAACGCGCAAACTTTCATACCTGGAGAGGCTGCGACGATTGGGGGTATTCAGTGGAAGCTATCGCGGACAACGAGGTGACCTGTTTATGGCATACTTGATTAGGCATGAACTACATCATGTGTGCTGCCCTTTAGTGCGACTTAATACAATACAACCCTGAGGAGCCAATCAGTAAAACAGGCAGAGCAGTATAGCCGTCTAGAGTGCAGAACAACATTTTTTCTATTCTGGTCTGTAACACGTGGAATGCTCTCCCAGAAACGGTCGTCTCTGCAGCGACTCCAAAAGTATTTAACTGACGCTGGGATGACGCACTCATCTACTTACTAGTTGTCACAGCGCTACGTCACTATCCTATACATGGAATTTACCATGGATTTAGTTGACTTTACCTGTGATTGCTGTGAATCTAAACGGATTACAGGACTACAGCAGAGCAAACGTTAAATCTTAAATTCGTAGTTAAAGTACTAACTGTTTTCCTACTATTAATATTATAAATATCATTATTGTTTCTATATCCGCATTAACTGTCCAACGGTACTTGTAGAGCAACGCTTCTTAACTCGTATACATTAACAGTTTACTTTTCATTGCCGCCATAATGTTGAGAATGCCAACCCTGTGTGTGCAGAAATAGTATTTTTCAGTCTAATGCTCTCCTGGACTATTTGGTGGATGGCCATCATTCGTACTGCCACTCAAATTTTCTTTTCGCAACCATTGTTAGTTATATCTTTCATACCGTTGTTGTGTAATGAGAAGCAAATATGAGATGCGTGCATCTATCAACCTTCGTCTTCTTTCCATGCTTTTCTAATTGTTGGATGGAACTACCTGCTTTATATTTCTCAAGCCAGTAGAGTGTTTATTTCGCTAGTTAGTATTCAGTGGGCAATGAAAACCACTGAAATTGGCCTAATACAGATGAGATTACTAAAAACTAGAAGGTGTGCTTTCACTGAGATGTAACAAACATCTGTTTTCATTTTTGGAAAGCTTTTAATTAACTTTCTTCTATCGGAATAATAACGCAAAGCTTCTGAAAGATTTTAATTACGATAGCCTACCAATGTAGGGGAAAACAAACGTAACATTGTTAGCATAATATCAACAAGATGTTTCGCTTTTAACTATGGAGTGCTTCGGGTATCGCTGATTAAACTGTATTTAAACTCAACATAAGTTTTGAATTTGTAAGGATTAATATATTGTTATTAGATTGTTAGTATTACTAACCGTGAATTTCCGAGTGAGGCTCCAACAAATAAACTAGCCAAACTTATTACAAGAATAATAAAAGCTTTATATTTAATTTTTGTTCCATTTCGCAGCAACAGGAGTTGCACTGTTTACAAACAGGTCAGGGCGCGAAAATTATTCCGGATGTTATTTGGTGAGTGTTATTACTACCTTGATATTTTTATATAGCCAAATCGTTACACACATATCCGAAGTATTAATAAGAATTCTGATTGTCCACAGCTTGGGCAACAGGCGGGTAAAGCGTGGTGGAGTGGTGGATTCCACAATTGCATTTCGAACCCCCCTATTTCTTATGGGATTGATTGGCAACTTATCTCCTTTCGTATTTCACTGAATTCCAAAGTATTTTACAACTATCCAGAGCAAACGCATGATGTTGAGCAGTATGCTTTCATCAACAAGAATTTAAACTCCCCTGGCAAGCCGTGTATGACAGTTACAGGATCAAACTGGTGGATATTACAATATGATCACAGTAAGCGACAAAAGAACCATTTAAATTGCATTGCATCGAATTGCATCGACGTGGTATTAAGGAATATCATGCGTTGTTACATAACTTGTACTGCAGATGGATGGCAGAAAACGCTTCGCTACTACTTCATATTTTGTTGTAGATTTGACTTACGATATCCGAATGTTTTACCACTCCCCACTTGAAATCAAACATCCGTCAGTCTGCAGTGCAGTGAGTTGTAGATTGCTATATGAAACATATGTCGACCGAAAGATAAACCTTACCACGTTTCGTTCAAAATTGCAGTTAGGTATTATGATATTTATTATGGTTTACACAATCTATCGATGGATTCCAGCGTTAACACATTCTGCTTAATATTGACTAACCAGCTTTCGTTCGTTTGCAGAAAATATATTCAAGTACCAATTTAAATTTAATCCAGATCGCATTGAGAGATTATGCATGAACCTCGCATAAGATATCTTACATACGTGTGCGTAATTCTGGAAAGTGTGAGCAATGGAACCATTTCGGTTCAGTACGCCCAATAGCCTGAGCGGGACAACGTGATAGCCAAACGGCGAACATCACATGCGCTTGACATATGGGAGCATAAGTTTAATTCCGAAGCATCAAGGTGATTTCACGAGTCTAACTTAGAAGTAGAAACGTCAGTTCGGTATTGATATACCATATCTAGTCAGGGGAGTTGTCACCTCTGCTTTCCCCAAATTTGGATTTACGGGAACCACACGCGTCGGGAAAGGCGAAAAAAGAATCGTCCACATAATTCACCTACTAAGATTGTCTGTAATTTGTTTCACGTGGTTTTTAACCATAAGCTCTCATAACGCTCGATGGAAAGAAGAGGATCATACGCTCATCATCCGTCCGACATAAAGGCTCTTATCCTGAAACATATGAATTGCGCAACGACTGGAAGGGCATTGCATCACTGTTGCAGGTAAATGTGAAGACATGTAAAAGCTGGTTTAGAACATTGGAATTGGCGGGACCTTCAAATTCGGCCGTTGCTGTTGTGTTTGGATTATTTTGCACCACAGGCTGCGAATTCTATATTTTGTTTTAAACATTGAATCCATTTGTTTTTTCTGGTCAGGTCTCAAGCTCAATGTTGTCCTGCTCCGTCAAATATTTGCAAACGTTAGGTGTTACTACCTTAAATCTGTTCCTTATCGAATACGGCCCTAAAGTCAGGAAAACTTGCAAACGAATGAATGTCTAGGAAAAAAGCGCAAGCATTGTACTGGCTGTCAATCTGGCGTCAGTCGTGGTTCTGTCGACAAAGCGCAAGTATCACTGATACTTTCCAGTAAGGTTCGCTCGCTCCTTGGTAAAATCAGTGATCGCAATGCCATTATGAAGCAAAATGAGTATATTAATACAGGAATCATTCTGTTACAAGAAACCTGGTTACAAGCTGATGTGAAGAATAGGGTAATTCAACTCGATGGTTATTTTCTCAGTAAATTTGACCGCCCCGCGAAGCCCCAGTTTGGTGGTGCTGGTGTTATAACTTACCTTCATCAAAGTTGGTGCAATGCAGCAATCATAATACGTACGTACTTAACGATTTCTATAAGCTGCCTTTTAGTTAAATACAAACCAAAGTTCCTAAGTGGCGTTCAATCAGACATCGTTGGGAACTTTTGCAATGTTCCTAACACATCTACATCGGAGTTAAAGCTTTTTGAAGACAAATTCCTTCAACGCTACGGCTTAAGTTAGATTGTTCTAGCTGTATTGTTGCTGCCGACTTCAACAGAAAGGATACAACGTTATTGAAGACACTTGGCTTGGAAGACCTAGTGACCGTTTCGACCAAACAAGATGCCGAGTTGGACGCTGTGTTCAAAAATAAAGGACAGTTGTTTTCCATACAAAAGCGGGCTCCTTTGAGCAGCTCAGACCATTGTATTTTAAAACTGAGTCGGGTCATATACAGCAGGTCAAATTTTTTAACGCTGACTAAACATCCTTACAAGGTTACCAAAAAGCTAAATTGCTTCTTAGCAAATTATCACAAGGCTACAGACGATGTTTTCTTTAACTGATTTTTCGGTCTTCAAAGAAGAGAAGCTGTCGTTTGAATTTGACCATCTTACGGACTACATTAAATATTGTTTTGACATGTTGCCCTGTTGAGACAATATATCTAAGTGCAGATAGATTTCATCAACACTACTGAACCGATTTCTAAGGATGAAAGTATGCTACCCGTGTCAAAACCCTAACCACGACAACTAAATTAGAGATAAAAGATTAAACCAATTATACCTCGAAGCGGTTCTGGGCAACGATGACTGTTGCGATCTATTGGGGGGTGACGGAACAAGGTCCCCTAGGTAAGCGGTGACCAGGCATACGTAGCACGTGCCCTAGCCAACGCAACTTACTCAGTGCTATCTGTTGTCGTAGAGAGCTAGCGCTTTTAACACCACCTAGTACTCGCCTACTTACATCATCGTTGTGGACACGCTGGTGCCATCCGACATCAGCAATGCTTTGAAGACAACGATGATCAAAGACTTGAAGTCGCCTCAGATCTTCAGACAGAAGGGGCCAGGTCTTACTCCCATAGAGCAGAACGGCCTTTGCTGTGGCCTTGTATACACGACTTTTCAGATGGCGGAAACTCCCTTATTTCGTCAAAGGTGCCGCAGGATCAAAAACGCAGCTCTGGCCTTTGCAGCGCCTGAAGTGTCGTCGATTTCTATTCACCTATCGTTGCTGATGCGGCTGTCAAGTTAAGGGAATTAATCAACCACCTCGAGTTCCTCGTTAGCAAGGGTCAGTGAGTGGTGAAGTGGCTGGTGGTCCTGCATCAACACTTTGCGCTTTGAAGGTGAGAAATGCATACCAAATAACGGGACTACTCTAGGCAGGCTATTCTGGGTTTATTGTGCAGCCGCAACATCTTCGAAAATCAAGACGATATCGTCCGCATAATCAGGATCAACTAATCTTCAACCAGGCAGCAATTTAACGCCTGCATAGTGAGATTCCGCAAGGAAACACTCCATGATAGAATCCACGAGGAAATTGAACAATAAGGGGAAATCGGGCAACCGTGACTAACGCCACGTGTGGTCGGAAAGCCATCCGATAGGCCACTGTAGACCTTGGCGCCGTGTGTAGTGTTCGAGTGTAGAGCATGAATGATATTCACACGTTTCATGGGAAGACTTTTGTCTGCAAGCATTTCGAACAGAATGTATTGATCGACTCAATCGAAGGTATTCTTGAAATCAATGAACTTCGCTAATGTCGGTCTGCTGGATGCGTGGCGTTTCTCTAGCTTCTGCGCAAAATGAATAAATGGTCTATACAGCCAAGCCCAGGGCGGAAACATGCCTGCGCTTCCCTAATCCGAGATTCCCGTTCCACACTGAGACGACAAACGAGAATCGACGCCAGTAATTTTGTCAACTGGCGTTAGGCTAATACCACTGTGGTTAGAACAGATTGTGCGACTACAATTCGGGGATATTGCCACTATGATCGATTCGTTCCGATCAGCCGGGACACACTTTTCCTTCCAGATACGTTTTTAAATACAGAGGTCAGTGCTTTGTAGAGGACCTTGCCTCCATCCTTATATAGTGTAGGTGAGAGGAAATCCGGGCCAGCGGCACGAAAACGATTGAGGGCTGTGCTCGCGTTTTGGACCTCGGCATCCGACGGAGGCACTAAACTAACCGTCCATGACTCATCCTGCATCAGCTTAGTAGGAAGAGTTCCTGGACCAAGGGGCCTGCTGAACTGCTCCTGAAAATGTTCCGCCTAACTAGCCATAGGGCTCTCCTTATTGTGTATCAGTGCACCCGCGCGGTCTCTGCTTGGTTTGACTTAGCATAAGCGAAGAGCAACATCAGGGCTAAAGAGGGCGACCCAATGAGCCAAGATACTGGCACTTAAATGCACGGGTGCTAACGAACCCAAACTAACGGCACGTGTACGATATGCTCAAGGCGAACAAAGATGTCCAGTGAACAGATTGGGAATGAAGTCCCGCTCACAAGCTAACCAGAGCTGCTCGGGATATCCTAGAATATGTCTGGAACCCATCGCGAAGTCTTCATTTCGAAGGTCTCGTTGGACCGGCGATACATTTTTCTGTAGAATGGGCGAAAGGGAGGTAAGATCTGCGTTAGGAAATCATTTCAGGTAAAATTCATCTAACGCAAACGTTTACACCGTATTGTAGTAGTAGTAGTAGTAATAGCAGTAGTAGTAGGAGTATAAGTGGTAGTAGTAGCGGAAGTAGCACAAGTATTAATTATAGGTTTTAATGGCAATAGTACTAGTGGTAGCCGTGGTCGTCGTACTAGTAGTGGTATTAGCGGTTGTAGTAATATTAGTAGTCTAAATAGTGGTAGGAGTAGCAGTAATAGTAGGTAGCGTTAGTGGTGGCAGTAATAGTAATGGTAGCAAAATTAGTAGTATTAATAAGCATAGATAGTGGTACTATTAGTCGCAGCAGTAGTTGTGTTTGTAGTTAGGGTAGTAGTAGTAGTGGTAGCATTAAAAATTGTAATAGTAATAATCAAAGTTTTAGTAATATTAATATCAATATTAGTTATGATGATTGTAGTAGTAGTCGTTATAATCGTAGTAGTAGTGCTATTAGTAGTAGTTATGGTAGCAGCATTGTTCGTAATATTAATGCTAGCAGTAGTTGTATTCTTATTGGTAGTATTATTAGTATTATTATTAGTGGTAGTTTTATTAGTATGCAGTTATTATTAGTAGTGTTAGTGGTATCGGCAGTGGTATTTGTAGTAGTATTAGTAAAGGAAGTAGTAAGAGTATTAGCACTATTAATAATAATAGCGGTAGTATTATAAATATTGGTTGTGCTCTTAGTTGTATTATTAATGGTAGTTTTACTATTATGCAGGTATTATAAGTAGTAATAATTATTATTAATAGTGCCGTTTGTATTAGGATAACAGCGTTGACGGTAGTAGGGTTGGCGTTATTGGTATAAGTAGGGCTATTTAAATTAAGCCTATGGCTAACACGCATTATTCCTTAATTTTCAAATTCGCCGATGTGCATTGATCGCATCTTTAGTGGGCTTAATATGTATAGGTTTAAATCAACTATGAGTTGATAGGAAGTGCCAAACCCGATGTGCATATAATGCACATCCGAATGGTCTTTGTACACTTTGCTCATCACGAAATAATCAGCAAGCCGGACAAATGCACATTTGTAAGCCTACTTTTGCGTTGCTGAGTCACAGGTTTGATGGTGATTGCATCCAATTACTTCCGAATGAGACCCAAGCAAAACTAGACTACCCCAGGCGACCATCTTTCAAAAGACTACAGTGATTCCTCGGCATAGTCAACTACTACGGCTGATAAGTACACAACTGTGTAGGCGTCTGTTACGTCGGCATTTCCAACAAAACTGTTGCTATTGTTTTATCGCGTCCTCACCTGAAGTAACTGTCACTGACACCCAAAGACAAAGAGATAATATCTGTCGCACAACTCATTGACCATTATCTTATCCAAATCCGATCAGATGACTCACTTAAATACTTGCAGATACCATCTTTTCAGGTCATCCGCCTCCTACTTTTGCTTCACGAGATTCCTCTGATCGCTTTTTACTTCGAGAAATTTGTCAGTTGGACTACATATCACAGTTTGCCACTGACATTCGACACCGTGATGTAGCTCACAGTGTTTTATTTAACGCGTTGTCCGGAATTGGTATTCCGAATATATCGATCCAAGCAGTCAAGCTAAAACACATCGCCGCCCACCAAGAAAGATATACTGGGTTTAAACAAGTGAAATAAAATCCTCCTATTAAAATTTTACATCTGCCTATTCTCACAGCGGACTCTCCAAATTACTGGAATATATTCACTGGAAAGTCCAGACCATTCGTTCCGCAGCACTGTCGACGAGTTGGGTTTGTCTCATTGTATGGAATCTCACATCCGAGCAGCCGCGCTGCCATCAAGCGGATTACACATCGCTAAATTTGGCCCAGCATGCAGTCTGAAATCCAGCATTGGGCGAAACATTGTAATACCTGCCAGAATAATAAGACATGTCACCACACGATTACTGTTCCCGGAAACTTTGTCTGCCTTACACTCGATTCAAGTATTTCCATATCGACATTGGTAGACCTCCTTTTTGCAACCACCACGCTCGCCTGACCGATGTGCGCCACTCTCAAAGCTGTAAAAGTACAGAAACTGGGTCAGGTAACGACACCAAGTTGAATAGCAGAAAGGCGAAACCGAAGTGTGTCCCATCGAAAGGCATTTGCGGGTTAGGAGAATGTCATCGAGTAGTAAAAATCGGTCTGGCTTGTTCGCACTGTTTTGAATGGTACCATACGAAATGTATAAATGTGTCCCAACAACAGTTACGGGAGCGAAATAGCTCCCAAGATGCCTTTTGGTTCTGTACTGTGTGTTCCACCATCCCCTCGTTAAGTGCTTGTTTATCCTAACTGAGAAATGCGACCGGTTAATCACAGAAGCAGAGCAGAGGATAAACAATAAGATTACTTCAATGGAAGCGAGTATGGACCACAGAAGCGTAGCGGCTGCTAAGCAACGGAATGCTGAACAATCCGCTTCCCCTGCACCCTAATCAGCTACGTCTCCATCTCCGTTGTCTTCTCTAACTTTGGTAGAACGCCGGGCGAAAACAGGCCGTACCTACGTGAATCAAACTGCACTCACAGCAACCAAAATCAGGCACCATTCAAAACGTCTGGTTAAGCAAATTTCACTAGACCTGACATCTAGTATTAACTAGGATGAAGCAGCCAAACACCAGCTCTTGGTACCTGTAGCTCAAATATCTCTTGTCGAGACTAAGCCTCCCAGAACGTCGGTTACATATGTAGAGATTGCTGCAAGGGTCCACCGAGAGGCCGCCGTTGCGTCCTCTTTCATTTTAAACACTTAACGCAAATGGAGAGAAAAACAGCAAAAGATTACTTGTCAACAAGTCAGGACAGATGGGTACCATTCCTTGTAGCTCGATTAAAAAGGGATCCAACAACAGTGCCCGGACTGTTGTATGCTCAAATGTCCCTGAATCTACCGCCATCACATTGCGAGATAAGTTATCAGACGACCAAGACCAATGGAACTCATTGTATATGCAGATAAGTATCAAAGCCAAGCCCATAAACTTGTTACGAATTACTCGTCATCCGAACTCGCCCCACTATGGTGAACCAAGACTTATTCGAGCAAATCTAGAATCCTCCACCGACGTAAAAAACATTTTGCTCTCCGCAAGCGTGCTAAAACACGAATCCTGTGGGATACGTATCTATCCTGATGTCCCTTGGAGCGCGCGACAACCAAAACGAAACACCGAAGAAGGACACTGCAAGCAAGACCGCCTAAACACAATCGTCATACATGGAGTGCCAGAACATCCTTCTAACGATGTTCAAGAGACCGGAAAGCACGATTTAGAACAGTGGCGGTTCATTCGCGAAACACTTTCTTTGGATAATGTTGTGGCACTATCGCTTACCAGGATACCTCTCTCACCGAATTATAGAGGATGCGGCCCTAGAATCCTAAAACTTGTGGTTCAGTCAGAGCAACAAGCAAAGGAACTTTTGAATCGATGGCAGAGAAATCGGAAACATCTTACTTCCGAAATTCGGTTAAAGGTCGCAAACACTATGCACAGCTCAACTATTAAAGCAACTGAAGCAGCAAGCATCCTGACGAATGTACAGAAGTGTAACTTGACTGCTGCTTTAATTGACTCTGACGTAGGTCTAAACGAAGGCTGGGACGCACCTTGGCCAAATGAAGTTGCAAACGAGGTATGATTGACCCATCAAAAAACGTGTAACTACCGACCTCCCATCGGTTGGCATTCTCCCACACTTGACATCTTCACCTCTCTGCGGGCTCCTGGAGACCGAAAAACTGACCTGCTTGTATACAAATGCTCAGGGACTTCGTAACAAACTGGCTGAACTGAAAAATCGCCAAGCTTCCTGCTCGTATGATGTCATTGGTATCACCGAAACATGGTTGCACACGGGAATGACGGACACTGAATTGTCGCTACCCGGCATGTCGCTGATTCGGAACGACAGGCTCACAAAAGGAGGAGGGGTAATCCTCTACTACCGAAACGACTTACAGTGCGAAGCCGTGGAGGATTCAGACTCGCAGTTTCTCTACTCTCTTTGGTGCCGGTTGCATTAAAAAGGCAGGGACGCTTGCCTTATTGTCTTGGTGTAACGCGCCCCTAACTCAACATCCGAAACCAAATACCCCCTGGCGGTTGCTTTAAGGTGCAGTTTACAACAAAAGTGCAGTCACATTCTTATCATGAGTAATTTCAACGTACATTGTTTAGAAGCCCCTGCGATGACCAGAGAACAAATCAAAACCGATCAACAAGTTCTAGTAACTACTGTTCCTCTTTACAACCACATCACTTTGCTCACTCGGTTCAGAACTGGTAACAGGCCATCTGTGCTGGATCTCGTGCTTACCACTGAGGAGCATATGATTGATGCGTTGGTTTTAGACTGCCCGTTGGGTTGCAGTGATCACGCAGTCATCATTTTTATCTTCGTTTGCTATGCGGAATATCTAAATGATAACAATGAGACTGTGCGAACCATCACAAGATACGACGGACTCGCCCAGCTAGTCAGCGCCACAACATGGTCTCTCCTCGAAGAAGAACCCCCGAAAGTCGCCTGGCTCGAGCTCGCCAACACATTCAGTCAGCTGATTGCACAGGCTTAAGAGATAGAAGCTTGCAATAAGTGCAAATCCGTTTCTTTCGTTAGGAGCAGAACTCGAAAATGGATGACAGTACGCAACGCAGCATGGCGAGTGTACAGAGAAGCTCCAGCACCAGAAACGTCGGACAACTACGTAGCCCAACGTAACCACTGCACTCAACTGTTAAGAGAAGACAGAGCCACCTATCAGCGAAACATCACATAAACCTTCAGTGCTAATCACAAACTGTTGTACAAGCATGTTAATAGCCTACGAAAGGTGAGGCAAGGATTTCCTCCACTCGAGATGGCTGATGGCCCAACAAGAACGTCTATGAAAGTTGCAAACGCGCTGCAGATGCAATACGCCCCCACGTTTCAAAGAGTCTTGCCACCAAACGATTTAGCAAGCTTTGTATGCTGCTCGCAAGATCTAACCCACATCAATTTTACCGCAGAGGCTGTATTGCAAAAGCTGACTTCTCTACGCAAACACAGCTCGCCGGGTGTCGACAGCATTCGTCCAGAGGTATTGGGAACAGCAGCAAGCCAACTGGCAGGACCTTTAGCTCAGTTTTTTCAGCACTGCTTAGGGCAGAACCAAGTTCCCGCCATGTGGAAGCTTGGAATAATAACTCCGAATCACAAAGGTGGAAGCAGAGCTGATCCCTCCAACTACCGCCCAGTAACCCTTCTTCCTATACTCTCTAAGGTCATGGAATCCATAGTTGCCGATGCACTGGTGTGCTACCTGGAAAACTGCAAACTCATCAATCCTGAACAGCATGGTTTCCGTCGACAGCGGTCACGTACAACTAATTTCCTAATCGCACGCAGTAGTTGGACCGAGGCAACTGACGCTGGAGAAGGTGTTGATGTGATCTACCTGGATTTTTCCAAGGCTTTCGATCGTCTAGACCATCGGATACTACTATCCAAGCTGCAGCATTACGGGATCGGAGACCCTCTTTTAATTTGGAGCGCCAACTTTCTACTTCAACGGCAATTAGTGGTCAGAGTTTTGAGCTCTTAATCGGTCCCCATAAAAGTGGAGTGTGGTGTGCCGCAGGGCTCGGTTCTAGGTCCACTTTTGTTTTTGGTGTTTATTAATGATCTTGTACAGGGAATCGCTTCAAACTTTCTAAGGTTTGCGGACGTTATCAAGATCGGGCGCAGGATCCAGGCGAACACTGACCAACTTGTGCTTCAGAGTGATTTAGATACAGTGTATCAATGGTCGACCCAAAACTTATTGCATTTCAGCGTCAGTAAATCAAAGGTGCTTCCATCCGACATCAAAGCAGCTACTCATACCGACTCGGAACCGATGTACTGCAACAATCAACTCTCAAACGTGACTTGGGTGTCCTGGTTCAAGATAGATTGGTTGCTCCAGGCAATCCGAAAAGGCCTCGAAGACCGGGAAGCAACACGTCGGGCTGTTGAGGCGGGCGTTTGGACTAATAAACTGTTACATATTTCGACAAATTCTCATTGCGTATGTTCGCCCCCATGTCGAATATGCAATTCAAGCCTGGCATCCATGGCTGAAACACGACCTTAATACACTGGAGCAGCCACAACGCCGGGCATCAAAGAACGTAATTGGAATGCGCAATCTTCCATACCAGGAGAGGCTGCAACTATTGGGGATATTCAGCGGAAGCTATCGCAGACTACGAGGAGACCTGATTATGACATACTTGATTCTGCGAGACCCACATCATGTGTGCCGCCCTTTACTGTAACTCAGCTGCAATACAAACCTGAGGGGCCACTCATTAAAACTCGCAGGACAATACAGTCGTCTGGAGTGCCGCAGAAACTTCCTTTCCATCCGTGTCTGTCACCCGTAGAATGCTCTCCCAGAATCGGTCGTCTCTGCACCAACACTAACAGTATTTAAAAGACGGTTGGACGATGCACTCATCCACTTACAATTTGTTACTTAACACTTCGTCTCCATCCCACACCTGGAGTTTACCATGGAATTATATGTTGTTAACTGTGGGTACTGTGCATCTAATAGGATCGCAGGACTGCAGTGAAGCAAATGATAAGTCTTTATTATCATAGTTAAAGTATTAACTATTTTACTATCCTTATCATCATTACCGTTATGTTGATATCCCTGCAACTATCCAACGGGACTTGTAAAGCAACACTTCTTAACACGTATAAATTCATTGTTCATTGTTCATTGTACCTTCATTCAAAGGTTTTATTTATGTGTTAACCTGTTTCGATCGCTTCACACGTTGGTCACACGCCGTGCCGCTACGAGAAGTCAGACGAATCGGAGGCATAAACTTTCACCGAAACTTGGATTTTAGTGTTTGGCACCCCGCCACTATTACCACCGAGAGAAGATTTCCATTTAAATATGCACTGTTTTGCGACCTTAACGTCATGCTTAGCTGTTCTGGTTTACACAAGACAATATATCACCAAGCTGCTAACGGTTTAGTCGAGCAATTTTACCTTTAACTCAAAGCCCCACTCACTGTGACGCAATGAAATATATGGTGGTCCGAGCGTCCACTGATCATTCACCTCGGTATCCGCAACAGTGTGAAGGAAGATGTCGGCTGTTGTCCAACAGAATTAGGTATTTTATACGACACTGGGACTTCTGGAGTATTACTAGTAGACCCTTGGGTCCCTGGCGAATTCGATCCTACGTCCATTTGCTTACTAATAGTACAATACTTCAGCGCTAATTGTCTAACACCACCGCGATTCAGTTCGCAAAACCACCACATTCACCCCGACCAGCACCAAATCCGCTTCGTTTTCGCACGCACGAATGCGGCTTGCAAGCATTTGACACCGCCTTACGAAGGCCCTTTTAAACTCATAGCTCGCAAAGAGAAGTATTTCCTATTGAACAAAAGTGGTTCTAAATACTGCCAGTATATATCGTCAGAAACCAGCATACGTCGAATTCCACTCATCGCAACAGACCACAGACACTGAAGCTGAACAAACTGTGCCATATTACACTCAACCCGCCCAAACGATGAGCGGGGCTCCAATGCTCCCTTTCCTTGTCAGAGAGCATTTGTCACACACTCTGACACACAAAAGCTACACGTTTTGAGAATGCAGTTATTATTCCATCTAAACTAGCTACTCACGTCAGATGGCACAGAGCAAGCGTTCAATTTTTTTAGTCATGCTCTGTAGATATTCTGTGGCTGCAACGAGTTTTCTCGACATTACACGAAAACGGATATCACCTGAAGTGCAGATCACGGCACACAAAGTGAAGGCAAGTAATAGGAACGAACGGAGTCTGAGGTCCTTAAGAATAAGGTGTGCATAACGCTACCATTCAAAGGCCACCAAAATGACAGGAGATTCCAATACCGTCACCGTCAATCAATGCAAAATGGTTAATACGCCGCTGAGCTTGTGCTTTTTGACCAAGGTAATAATTTGCTGTTTAAATCCAAGCTGGAAAGACCAAAGTCTGGGATTACTGACCCAATAATTTATATGTTTAAATTTTCTTGCTGTAGTAAGTAAGTTGGCCGAACTAAACAAACACTGCCCACAAGCATTTTAGTGCATACTCCTTGGAACCTCGTCGCGAATTCTTACACGCTGCCTGCCAATCTGATTTCACGGCATATGCCTCCTACTCCCTGTGCGAAAGCCCTCGTAAAACGTCAAACATAACCAAACAAAAGAGAGTCGCTCGCTTACTTCTTTTCCCTGAGGCTTCCACAATTAGGCGGCTGAAACCCAGTTGCGAAAACAGACCGGTTTTGTCACCAGTCCCGCACTGCTTTATTGATGCCGGTGACTTCCTTCATCAACGCTAAATGCAGGACAGCAAAACATAGCTGCGAAGATAGTGGGTACAAAATTTATTTGTCCCCCTTTGCCTTTGATGCAAAATATCCTTGTGAAACTTTACAAAAATTCATTACTTTTTAGTAAACAAAGTCACGCCTTGCGTTACTGAGACTGGTGGCCGAATTAATCAAGGCGCAGTGCAGGACAGCGTCAGATTAACTTTGACTGCAAAGAATTTTGATGGAAGGACCGTCGGCCGGATCGTATGCATTGATCATACAACAAATCACCGAAGCCTATGGTTACCAGTATCTATGTTATACGCACAGGAACGCGTACCCTTTTTCTATGTTAGTAGGAACAGCGTGTGAAATGTGTTTGCAATTTCGGTAACTATTAATGTACTATATAACGACCGGATAAAAACATGTAATTTAAGAATGCAGCAAGGTTCCACAATAATCTTAGTTTACTGTAACTGTTGCTATCATCGATGGAACCTTCGCATATCCAGTGTCAATTCTAAATGAATAACCACACGGTACCCCACTCGCGGTGGCCTCACATTGTATTTAAAGGAAAACATGAGTGAACGTTAACAAGAGATGTATCAGTGTTGTTGAACGTGTTACAGATGGGGTAGGTGCAAAACAACTGCCTGATGCACCATTTGTTGACAGTTGTGCAGCGTCATGTAAGCCCGAGCTTCTGCAAAACCCACATCAAGAACTGCACCATCAATGTAGTATTCCTCAGCATGCCATCCGGGTAACCTCGGTGCATTTCACAATATCGCCGCAACATGGTTTCTTTAACCTAGGTCTAAATGCCACTTCAAATGCCTTCGAGCAGATTCAGTTGCGAAGAGTACGGTGTCATTCGTAAAGTCTTCCTGAGCTGCAAGACACTTTTTGAAAAATACGATCCAGATCAGTGTGACACGGTGCGTTATCACAAATAAGGAGACAGCTTTTAGCGAAGTAGATACCATTGTTATCAAGCAGTAGCCGCAGCCATAGCACGCATCTTTCTTTATTACAACTGTCTCTTAGGACAGCATTTGTGAGCCGTCCATCCTCATTCTTCGCGCAGATCGTGCGCAATATTTGTGACCGATTATTGGCAACATACATTGCGCACGTGTGCCACGGGCTGAACGTCCTCTGGTGCGAGCGCAGTTTGTCATACCTATCCATACCGCTCGCCGTCCTTCTGTATCCAAGTTCATATACCCGAACACGTATGCCTACTTTAGCATTTTGTCAGCCGTCATAGTTATAAATTTCTGTATTGCTTGAAATTTCTTTATTGTCAGAGGCGAAAGTCTAGGTAACAAGCGATGGTGCTGAAGTTCCCGTCCACCTCGAACTCCAACTTCAGTCGTAAACGGAAACTTTCCAAGCTAAATATAAGGTCCGATTTCAACCATTCTAACAAGCAATCCACGTGACTATCTGACAGACATTTTTGACGCGACACGCTACGATCTCTTGTCGGGTCATCAAATCCCCATATTCTAAACCAGCTTCTGTATATCTTCACTTTTACCTGTAACAGAGCTGCTATGCTTTTCCAGTCGTTGCACACTTCATATGTTTTAGGATAAGAGGCTTTATTTCATACGGATGCTGAGCGTATGATGCACTTCTTCCCATCGCGAGTTAGATGATCTAAAGTTTAAAAGCCATATATATCAAACGAATGACAAGCTTAGTAGGAGAACTATGAGGACGATTTTCTTTTCGCCCTTCCAGCTGCATGCGGTTACCGTGCAATCAAACTTGAGGAAATCAGAGGTGACAAATCGTCTGACCACATACGGACTATCGATACCTTATTGTCGTTTCTACTTATAAGTTAGACGCATAAAATCATTTTGCTGTTTCAAAACTAAACTTATGCCAAGCGCATGTGATGTACGCCGTTTGGCTATCACGATGTTCTGCTTAGGCTATTGGGCGTAATTCTTCCGAAACTTTTCACCGCTGACACATTCCACAACACGTACGCGTAGGGAAGACCTCTCACGCGAGGTCCATGGCTGATCCCTCAGTGCAGTCTGGATTAAATTTAAATGGATATTGATTAAGTGTTCTGCAATACGTAAGAATGTTTTGCATGTAAAGATTAAACAGAATGGGTTAATCCTTCAATCAAGCGAGAAATAGTATAGAAATTTTGGTCCAACAATTCAAATGCACACGATATTTACTTTTTGATTTCTAATTTGGCAGCAATGGACTTTTATTATAATGAGTTCTAACGGCGTGCTTTTATGTTGCTTTTATGCCTCACGCGTCGTAATGCGTAATAAGTAACTAGTCAACACTTCTTTTTAAATTTAGCTACTTGCTTAAGCCCCGCAATTTGTGTCTGTGTTAACTTCCTTGTTTAATCCGCGGCTTATGTTTATGAGATTCCATGATTTATTTAATCCTACTAATCCTTTGTAGGCGTGTGACATTCGGGCGTGCTACTCACCATCCTCCCCTGTCACTTAAGTGTATGGGAATAGGCACTACGTCTGAATTTATTACTATTACTAAAAGCGCATTTTATCAACCTATTTACCACGGTGGCCTACAAAATTGGCTAATATTTTGCAGGTTGACTTACCTATAACTCATAAGAGCGCGTTTGCCCCTGGTGCGATACTTCTGAAACTACAAGGGTCCGATAAGCCAAACTCGTTGGTAACTAGTCTCAACATTAATGCTCTCTTATTTTCAGGACAAGAGAATATTTTTAAGACATGGTTACAATAAGGGGTAAAATTTATGATGTTGTATGTCTGTTGAATGTAATCAAACGCTATTTTCCAGTTAGTTTGTATCGGTTAACTGTTCATGTCAGAGAATATTAATGTCGGTAACATCGTGCTGCTTCTATTTTTGTTTTCAATTATGAAACTACCCATATCCGAAAAAACTTGTAGCCCAAAAGACACTCTATTGTATTCCATTCCCACAGCTCAACACCTTGATCTACCATACATCAACAATCAGAACTTTTTTCCACTGTTCCTGTAAACCTCTGGCGAAGACTGCACACCAAATAACACACCAAATTCAGTTGACCATACGCATCTCCTCGGTTAATATGCTACTGTCTGAAAGCCTGCTTAAATCTATTCAACTGATCACCGGAAGGATTAATCTACTGTCTGATCATGGTGCATTTGTTGCTGGCGTGTTCAAAATTGGTCTTGGTCGAGCAGTTGGTGAGTTTTAGGAAGATTTGCATTTGACTGCGTTAATTGTTGCATTATTGTAACCTGTTCATAATAAGAACTCTACTTTGACTGATTTGAAATATAGACAAATTCTATCACTATTTATTCTTCAGAGCAAAGTTGTTGCTTAGGAAGCTGTCAGAACGATATCTATGTAAATAAAAGTTGCAATTCGGAAGCAGCGCATTTTGCAACTTTTGACCATACTATTAAATTTATATGTGGGTTAAGAAAAAAGGAACTTATATATGAACATCTAGCTTGGTTAACGGTAATTCAATAGGATTGACACTGCTTTCATTATAATACTTAGACAAATAAAACGGGGTTGCATTCTTCATCGGGCTCGATACAGGTTTGAAGTTAGCTTCGCTAACAAACATAAGTTGTTTTTCTATCAACTATATACTCCACTTGATGATTTGGGACAATAAGTCCTATCAAAACACCTCCCAATATTTATCGCAAAGCCAAGTACATTGCTATGAATGAAAAGTTAAAAATTACTAGCTAATAACACAGTAACGGTACAAATAGCGTGATATACAAGATTTTCGAAGAGGTTAAAATTTGCACAGGAGTTCGAATTCCTACCTGAAGTTAAAGAGGGATATTACACTGCCCACTGTTTGTTCTGCATTAATGTCATCATCTAATAGCATCTATAGCATTATGTGTAATTGTGGCAACATACCGTCAAGCTGCTTTTCAAATAGGGATAAGAGTGGGGCAATAATTACATGCGCTGGGGTGTAATATTCAGTGAGAGAAAGCGTTTCGTCGACCTTCAATTTGACTGTGCTGCGGGGCCAACTTAGCTGATAACCCCTCAGTTATCAGTTTTGGCTGAGTTTATCATCTTGTGTCCAGTGTGGTTGAGGGTATCATGATGTGATTTAACTTTATGAGATCGAGCTGTAGAGACCTAAGTTCGTCCGCTGTACATTTTCATAGATTTCAGCTTAAGCTTTGTTGCGTTGCATTGTGCGGGATGTCGCGCGGTGAGTTGGTGTTTCTATATGGTTGCCACGCTTGTACAACGTATTCTGCGTATGGGTGCAAGTACCCGCCAAGCGTTTGCGGAAAAACTGAGGCGTCGAACTTCCCGTACACATTACATAGCAGGCAGAAAAGCTGACCCACATTCATTATTATTTATTCAGTAGGGCTCAAACAACCAAGCTCATCTTGCACAAACAGGCCTTCGTCGCACTAAAGCAAACTTCGCTGAATAATTTGTCACTGTAGCCTATAATTCTGAGTGCCCTCATCTCGTGTGCTCAGAAAGTTGCACGTTGTGGGATAGAAATTCATGTGTACACTTTATCCAGATAATCTTTTATGACTGCGTGACGGCCAACTGTAGTGCAAGCACGCCATATTTTTAGCTCATAGGTAAATAGCAGGAAATTAGAACAAATCACTCTCGCGCGGTCACTTGTGAATTCCAGCAAAGGTTGGGTCCAAAACACCGATCCCTGAGGTACGCTGCACTGTATTTCCGTTGGTTCGGTAAGGTGCTACGAATACTCACATTCCAGCAATGTAGCACGAGAACCTCGCATATGTAATCTAAAACCAGACCTTCAATTACATAATATTGAAGCTTGTGAAGTAGAAAGCAATGATCCAGCCTTTCGAATTTTTACGAGAAATCTAGATTGGCTGTAGGTACTACAATACCATTCACAGATTCTGACCTGCATAAGTAACCAACCAACAGCTTAGCTGCATGAAACTATTTTGCATTGATTCATGCTGGTCCTGATTTAAAATAACACAACACACCATGTGCCCCATAAACGTCTCAGAAGCCATAAACCCAATTATTTTGGGGACTACCGGAATTAGTGTTATCCGGCGAGAATTCGTTGCTTCTGCAGGGATTGGAATGATGATTCAGTGTTTCCTCAACGTTGGGACCGGAATTTCCTTATCTTCTAATTGAAAATTATTTCTAACACATCAGTCATACTTATGGCAACCAATTTCAACGCCTTTAGGTTAGTGCCGGCTGCATCAGGCCAGCTATACTTGAGCAAGTGTATCATCCGCTTCAGAACACCCGTGGCAGTAAGCGATATGTGGTAAAGACTAAATGACGACCTACTCTGCCTAGGCAGGATATAAGAAATCGTACTCGTTGGAAGGCATGGCCTTTTGTGACGTTTGCGCTGAATCACATGCTTCCTGCAGATCAGAAATTCCGCGCTCAATGTTACAAAGTTTATTTAACAAATTATTTAAAAGCTTGAAGTTAGCATAAAGGTTTATCTCCAAGTCTTGCTGGTAATCTGAGTTATCCTAGTGGAAGTCTTCGACGCAGTGGATACTTTGTGCTTTATGGACATCCTATGAGTCTTCGCTCGGAGAAGCTGTGTGCACGCACCATCCTGAGTACCTCAGTGCCATGTATTTCAGAGTCCAACACTACGGAAACTGATTCAACTTTACCCAGCGGTGGATTTTTGCTTTAATATGCTTGCCACAGGCCAGTTGATTCGTCAGGCAAATGCCCTTCAGATCAATCCAAAATAAATTCAGCTAGGAAAAACCCGCTTGTTGCACGAATATGGCATGAATGTTTAGAATTAGAAGTTCCTCGGTATTCTGCGTAGCACTTGTAGTGGAACCGTGGTGTCGCATGAGCACTGCAGCTCAAATGAGAGCACCTTGTTACCACTGGGCTCGTAAGCTTCACGCCGGTAAAAATGAGGTCCTACTTGGCCTGAAACGTGTTAGAGTGGTGGTGTTTCCATGCAACAGCTAGCTCTTGTGCTTCTGCGTAAACATGTTCATTGCACGTGATTAGTTTTCGTAAGTCGTGCAGGATGATGTCAACTACTAGGAGAAGAATGAACACTGAATAATGCGTTATGCGTGGAAAAAAGCAGTTGCTTGACTAGCCTCCAGGATTGTTGGGGCGAACGTAAGAATTGCGCAACTTGGGGAAGATGGATGGGTCGAATCATCCAACTACTCTCCGCTGCAAGCCCACTTGTTGTATGCCTCTGATCGCAGCTGCCCCTGACGGCTTCAAACGGTAAATGTCACTTTAAATATGCACAACAAGTCGTGTTCTCAGAAAGTTTTTTGCTATACTGTGACCCAAGCATATACATTTAGTCATGCCTATGGCGCAATTGAGCAGCGTGCCATTTTTCCAGATGGAACGGTAGTGTACTCAGAACGGACCAGTTCGCAATCGCGTTCAAGTCACGCTGGTCTTACAGGTCTTGGATTGCTCCCCATTACTGGATATCATCTACTAAGCAACGGAAATCGGAGTCGTTTCCATTGCCAGATCGTTTATAAAAATTCAAAAAATAGACGGAATTCAAGCACCGGGCATGTGGTACGCCGGCCTTCACCTCAGTTGCGTTGGACAGGGATTCCCGTATTCTCACTTCTAACCGAAAGTTAGTGCGGGAAATTGCCTATACAACGCAGCAGCGGGTCACCGATGCCAAAGAACTAAAGTTCATGGAGGAGAATTCGGTGATCCAAGCGTTCAAATGCTTTTGAGAACTCCAGGTAAATGACGTCGACTCCTTTTCCACCAACAACTGCTTCAGTCCTGCCATTGCGTGTAGTTGGCAGGCTCGACGGCATGAGAGCTATTGTCGGTAACCATGTTGCACTGGTGCTACCATATTGTGATTTTCCAGACATGCATGAGTGAATTAGCGATGATAGACTCAATAACGTTGGAAAGCACATGAGGTTGTGTTATAGGACGGTAATTGGTTGTGTCAATGCGACTATATCCGTTATGAATAGAACTGACAACCTTTCGCTTCCATATTGTTGTAATATGGTAGTCCTCCATACAGCGCTAATATAATATGGCCAAAGGTTCTACCAGATCACTAGCTGCAGATTGTTATGCCATCATTCGAATGTTATCGACACCAGGAATGCTGGGGATACGCGGTCATAACAGTTCCTTTGACATACTATCTGCTGTGATAGTAATTTTGAAAAAGGCTGATGGTAGAACAATAGGAACAAAAAACCGTTGGGCCAGTTAATGAAACGATTTTGAGTATTAGATGCTTGAAAGACCGGCTGCACCCGTCAGTCTGGATCAATGCTGGAATTCCGCGTTGCACTTTAGGAAGCCCATCCACATGTCTGTATAAGAGTTTGCGGTTCGTGCCTAATCTATTCACTAAATCCTGTTGAATAGTCACCTTGTCCTCACAAATGAAACACAGATAATTAAGCTGGGCCCCATAGGCAGTCCAGCTTTCAGAATTCAGGGATTGCTTTTGAGCGCTTCATGCTACGTCCTTCAGGAACATGCGTTTTCGTGGTCTGCTCCTCAGAAATGACTTCCATCTCCTTTGACGATGGAAGGATTTCTGCTCAGATGGGGGAGTTACCAGTGTGGTAACTATCCATGTGAATGTGTCCCAGACGCTTTCTGGGGTCATTCAATTAAGGAGGTCCTAGATTCCTCCTTTAATGCCGCACATACCACGTTGTAATTCCTGAACATATACAAGCTTTTGTCCTCTTCCTCAGGATATTCCGCACAGCAAACATAAATAAGCAGTAGAGTCACGTGCTCACTGCGACCCAGTGGTGTGCTTGTACCTATTCCATCTACCGTGAGTTCTTTGTTGTTAAGTACAAGATCAAATATCGTCGGCTTGTTAGCATTTCAAAAGCTGGTTTGACGGGTCACGTAGTTGCACAAGGGTAGCTGTAAATTACCTCTTCTAAACCAGCTTTGAAGTGTATGTTACCAAACGCCGCTATTTACAAATCGTGCACATTAAATTCGCCTGAAATGAGAATGGACTGTATCTCTTTCACAAAACAACATGAAGAACATGGTTGAATTTGGAGTCCATTTCATACGTAGAGTTTGGTGGACGAAAAATCACAGGTATAAGAAAGTGTCTTTTTTCCGCAACCATGGTTGGCACCAAAGCGAAGTTGGTGTACAAATCACTGGATGGTCAATAACTTCACATCGGGGGTTAGCTTTGTAATACAGAATTACCCCACCACCACTTCCAGCTGTCATTCTAATGCAGTTAAAATCCATATCAATTGGTTTTATAATCTGCTATCTCAAGGCTTAATCAGGTCTCCGTAGGTAATATGAGATCCTGAGGTTGTGACGCCTTACGTTCTCTAAGTTCGGCTAACTTACTAAGAAGAATAAACGCAAGCGGTACGCTTAAAGCGAACAATTGTTTTCGATTTATTCGTCATCAGTCTTTGTACAGAAATATATGTTGAGAAGAGGAGTTCATTCGGGAAGCGGAGAGTAAATATTGATTGAACAAAAAATTATAAATGCTTAGCGTAACGTGTCATGTGGTCAAGTGACTGCAGGCATGTGATAACACTCTTTCCAGAATGAAGTCCTCTTCTCAACCTATATTTCTGTACCAAGCCTGATGATGAACAAATCAAAAACTATTGATCGTTTTAAGCGTAACGCTTACAATATATAATAAATAAAAAATGGGCGTACTACACGTTACTAAGAAGACTTGGAGCGTTAGTATACAAACATGTTTTTGATGTTAGACATGTGTGAGTGGACAAGTAACTGGTGTATAGTTTAAGCCGACTGTTGGTCGGTCAGCCGCTAATCGTTTGTGCGTAGTTACTTGGTTCCCGAATTTCAGGCAGGCTTCATGCTAGCATAGAGCAAACCAGATCGAGATGTTTACTCGTATGTCTCCCTGTCCCGTCAGGTTTTGCTAATGCCAAATTGTTTAGAACTCTGCGGGATTGTGGAGGCAAATATTTTTCTGATGTTGCATGTTCGAATGAAGTGCTAACAACTTGTGGTCGTGCGCCTGCTTCCTTTAGCCTAACTTATGTAGGCAACCTGTAGCGATGTTCGACCAGCTATCCAATAGGTCTTCTTTTATTCCATTGGATCCTAGCCTGACTTCCAATAATTTTGGACCGTAGCTCATATAGTTTGGAGCTGTACGAATTCAACTTAGTGGTTTAGTGATGACGGGCTGCAGAGAGCATGAGAGAGTGCATTGCGCTGCTAGCGGCCATGATGATGCGCCTCGTGCTCAGGATGGCCACGTAGTTTGGGAACAATATGAACAGATATGTTATTGTGCTATTTTTCTTAGAATGGCCGCTATAAGTTTCTTCTTCTTTTGACCATCATTTCCAATGGTTATCTAGTAGTAGGCATACCCCGCTTGATGAGTTGTGAATAAGAACTGCTGAGAGTGAAATTATTTTTGTCTCCTCAGTTTTAATCAAGGTTACTTAAAGAAATCCGGGTCCAGCATAGTGCATTGAATTTTGGTGACGTACTCCACGTCGTATCCCAGTTGCTGCAAATCGATTAATAATCGCATCGCAGATAAAATGCCACTGGCTGCGATCATCTGCCAACTTGAACTTTATGGAGCCAGATCTGGTTTTAAGAACCTTAGTGCACACGACCGATAACGCATTGTGGTTCTGTTTAACGAAAGTGGGTTTGAGTGTGAGGCTGTTGTTTTTGTTTGTTTGGCAGGCACAGAGTTAGGTTGTAAAAACAGTGTCGCATCGCTCGTGCCTGGTCCATAAAATGGACTTACGGGTCTCTTTAGGAGTTTTATCTTGGCGCTCGATGCGCATGGTACCCGGCTCTGGACTGTCTGGTAGGTGTTGCAAGCAACTCGTGAGTTATTGCAGCTAAGAATAAGTTAATATCAGTAACGCTGGTTAGTGATTGTCGTAGTATTTGGTGCAGATGCCGTCGGGCGTTTAAAAAGCCTGACTTTATCCTTCAAATTAAGGACAGATCTCTGAGGGTTTTGTTATGGCAAAATATCGGAATTGTTAGATTGCTATGACAAAGCTCTGAACCGTGCCATCTCCTACAATGTTTCAGTCAAGGATTTTGTTCTTTTAGAGAGTGATATTATCTATTTGATAATTGGGATTTGTCTGCATGCTTGGCCAAACCAGATAGAATCAGTCAGGTTGATTTGTCTTTTGTATTGTATGTGACTTAGATTAGCTCGAAGGGTGTGAAACGGAATTACGCAAATTCACAAATAATGTCTCTTTTAACCGAGCGTATACTCTAGTGCTTGCCACATTTGCGATTAGGTGGAATCAATTTCGTTGAGGGCCGTTGTTGCAAATGAAATCTGTTCTTGTCTGGTCAGGTGAGGTAGAGGGCTATGGACGCTCGCGATTTTTGGTCCAGTTGCATTCACGACGTCGGTTACCCTAGGCGGGTTTGCAAGACGAAGGCACACGTACACGGAGTTTGGCTGGCTTCTTGATCCATACTGGTTCCCGTAGTACAAAGCCGTTGGATATGGCTTGAAGTGGGTAAATGACAGTTAAACTGGCGAATGAAATTGAAACCACAGATTGTGTCGTAGCTTTGTTACCAATGATCATATGGATGTAATTCTAGGATCACCGGATAGCGCGGAGAATTCTTGATCGATCACAGTAGAGCTGCAGTGAAAACTTTTAAAAACAATAGAGTGGGGCGTCTGGATAGAAGCATGAATGGTACTAAAAGAGCTTAGGTAGCAGAAATCAAATTCCGTAAAAAAGTATTCCTTAAAAATATGCCCACTGAACACGAGAAGTTAATCGTATTCTTATACGTGTATGATGACTGAGCTAAGTGAAGAGGAAGACGGGAAACTCTGTGACAGAGGAGAGCACATTTACTTTGTTAACAGTTAGTACTGTGGTTGTGGTCGGGCCCATAGTATCTTTATAGCCGATGCTAGAAACGTGTTCCTTGCTGAAGTGGACAACGGTGGGAGGTTTACAATGTACACTAGGCGTATATCAACATGTAATTATATTTTCGCTTCTACGAATGGTCTACGGCCTGAATACATGGATCCCAAATCCTTTCGACATGTAAATCGAAAGAGTAGTAAAGTATAAAACAGCCATTATATTGGGTCAGTCTTTGTGGAAGATTGATATATCGGATATTGCCAAATCAACTTTGGTGACCACATCGTTCTGCCATGTTCCGGTTGCCATGATGAGGTCTCAAAGCAATACAATGTGACGAGAGGCAGACTTTTCCAATATGCTGAAAGTACCTTGTACCTTTCATCTATGCAATTGTGATCATCGGATGCCAATGGCGTGTCTGACCGCCAGAGCGTTTTCCGTGAATTTACACTGACCTATGTGCGGCCGGATGCAAATTGTTCTTGGGCTTATTTCTTGTCTACCACTCAAGATTGCTTATAGCTGTTGCACAGAGCACCCGCTACTAATCCTTCTGAGGCGATTTTCGGTTGTTTTCCTGCTTCTTCTGCAAATGGCTTTGAAATTGCTCTGTACCCCTATTCAGGTATGCAGGCGGCTTCACTCGCGTTAAAATTACGTTTGTTTTTGTTCCTTCAGAAAACGTTTGCCTGTGTTTGACCGGTTTCAGAGGTATTACCTTCAGCAGTTTGCTGCGTATCTCGTGCCAAATGCAGAGCGCTCTTTAAACAAATGTTTGAAGTGGAGAAGGAACTTCAACAGTCATAAACCACATACTTTACAGTTGGTTGAGATTTGTATATTTGACGCCGAGTTGATGATCACTTCATAACTAGAGAGGAATTTACATATATGGCGCCACTCTTTTAGGTCAAGTGCTTTTCCAAAGACTAGACTGTTAACATCATGGACAAAGAAATGTCGCTGCTTTTGTCAGCGATACTTATCTATTTTTAGTTGCATTGCTGACGCTTAGTACAATGAAGGTCAGGGAGTATATAACGTACAATGACATGAAACGGGTTAAGAATCACGGACTGGTTTAAGTAAATAAAACACCAAATCGAAGTTTCATTCTCGATAATACAACGCACGCCTTTGCAAGTATGATCATATTGTTATAACAAACATGCTCAAAGATATAAAAAATGGATGTTTGCCGCAGCATTGAATGCATGTCTAGGGTGTGTATCTATCTGTCTGAAAAAGAAAAAAAACAGTCTTGCTTGTGTAGGTTGTGTGCATTTACCAGGAATAAATCCATAAGCATGTCACAAATCCAGTCTGTTGAATGTGTGCTAGAGACAGCAACGAAATTCTGCTACTTTGGGAGCGTAATGTCCACCGACCTGCAGATGACGAGCGAGCCCCGCATCCGATATGGAAGACGGCTGTTGCATTTTGCAAGTTGGAATATCGTGTCTGGAGGAACCACTAGCTTATTGTTAGGACGAAGCTGAATGTATGCCGGTCGATGGTGTTGCCTGTTCTTCTATAACATGATTATACAGGCAGATCGTCCGTAATCTGGCGCGCTGCAATCGAGTGCCTTCGTCCGATTCTGCGCAACGGCCTGGGAGATCGAGTTGTAGACATTGTTATGTTGAATCGCATGTCATAGATGCAGTTTGCTGTATACTTCTGCTGAAGTGGCTGGGAGGTCTAAGACTCACGGATTCGACACGGCTAATAAAGCAGCTGCTACGTGAAAAAATTATTGCCAGAAAGCGGCATCTGGAACACCGAAGTTATGCTACCACGACAAGATCATGGACTGATATTTTTCCAGGAGTTGCGAATCAATGTCAACTAATTATCGCCAGTGGCGTCAGTTTATTCAGTGGGCGGTTACTCAGGTGCAGGAAGAAGCGTTAATGTATGCGGGACAGAAACATAGATTGAGAAAGCGACAATTGCTTGTGGATTCTGGCTTATTAACGACAAGCGCATGGCGCTTGAGGCACGAGTGCCTCAGCCAAACCGGCTTAGCAAGCCACAAGGGTGGACACGTGGGGCCAACATCTAAAAGACTAGCTAGCTGAATTAGTGACTGTCATCAACGCAGAGTTTGGTAAGTGCAGTGCTGCCGATTCGTGGTGAATGGTCTTCGTGATCCTGCTGGACTCAAATATTCAGTATGGAGCGGACTACAGTCCAGCCGCTGCTTTGTATAAGTCTGCGGCTTCTGAAAGTCCAATTGAACAGATAAGATTGCTAAAGCTATATACATATATATATATATGCTGACGTTGAATTCTTGCTGCTACTTCACCGCAGTTGAGCTAAACCAAATTACCCTTAAACTATGTCTTTTTAATCTGGCTAAGTTTTATTCCACTTCATTTAGTTTGTTGTGCCTACCTGAAGAATCTTCCATTGATTGACCACGTTGCTTATGTTATTGGCGCTTATCCTCGTTAACTTTGTTGCGTTTGTAGCATTTTTAACTAACTTGTGGACATCTTTTTCCTTTTCGCAGATACGTTGCTAACCAACTTAGTTCATATGATACTTTAGTGAAGAGTTCTGCCACCAAATGTGTATGCTTTATTTTATTTATTTTACTTCATCTTAACGTTTCAGGTGATTGGCTGTTGCTTGATTTCCCCGGTGTGGCTGCGCTTAATGTGCATATTGACACCGTACCTACCTGTCTATTGCCCGCTACCTGGTCCACACTGGCTCCAGGAGACAGTTGGCCGCTGCTGGAGGCAACTGGGTGCACGGTCCTTGTGGCCGTGCTAGGCTCGAAGAGCGGTTCCATGCACTCAGTGTGGATTGGACTACAGTCCAGCTACCGCCTTGTGTGCGCTTGATTGCCCGAATACAGCGTGCTTATGTTTGCCTGTGAAGGAGTGTGTGCCGGCTCCGTTGATGGAACGTGGCTCCCATCCACTTGTCTCCCAGTCTTATTCCTTCGGGTTTACACTGGATATTGGGTGTGTGTTTTGAGCTGTGTTTGATGCAGCGCAGACCAACCATGGTTCCTCTGTAGACGCAGGCGTCCTGTGGCTGGCCACAGTGACAGGCAAATCCGAAACCGGATGAAGCCAACCATGTCTAGGTGCTTGCGTTTGTGTGTATCTGCGTGGTTATTTAGGTTACTTAACGTAAAATGGCAGTGAGTGCTTTTAGTATCAAAAGAAGTACGTATCGTTGGTTACGAACCTCACATGTTGAATAAAACGGACGATAATCTGACGAGCTGGCGATCTCCGCTTTGTCTCTCGACTTAACGTTACATGAAATAGTGTTGGTTCGATATAGTCAAGTTTGTTAGTATAGAAGACGATTGCATCAAAGTGGCTTGTTTGGCTTGGTATCACACAAATTGGCATACGGATTCTTGACGTTTTAGATCATCCAGTAGTTTTTATCTAACACAGTTTGCCTACGAATCTGGTAAGTCAGAGCATGCTATATTCATTTATTTCTACGTCCTCTTTCTGGATAAGGGCGTTCCTTCGCTCACTGGCAGTGAAATAGGCAGCCTTCACAATGGCGCATTGTTATTCGTATTATTCTTAACTCACTTTAGTGTGGTTGTGGACAGGCCATTTGTCTGCATGCAACGACGACAGATGCATATGTTGTCAGGCTTTCTGTATCGTTAGATAAAATTAAATGAAGTAGGACATCTTGTGCCCCAGATACACCCAGGGTAAAAGCATAGTATGCAATTTTGGAGTCGCCGGGTTTGGGGGACACTGATTACCGGCGTATTTGTTAGCACTTATGGTTAAATCTGCTTAATCTACGCTGTTAAATAAACGCTGACTTTTAATACTCCGTGCTAATTTTGAGAAATATTTAAGGAGTGTTAACGGAGCTTCGGTGAAACTAGTTCTGATGCAACCGCTACACCAGCTGTTACACGCAGCACAGGCTCCGTTAGTTTCTCACGTTGATGTGTTACCAAGGCAATACACTTTAGCAGTGGATTTAACAATTAGCTTCCTGACAAACAAGGGGTTAATAACAACTTGCTCCATCGAGGAGTAGTTTGTAGGCAAACAGTTGATAAGCAGCGGATTTACTACGATGTAAACCAAAAAATTGGCGCAAACATTAGTTTTACCTTAAAGCAGTATAGCTTGAGGCTTACGCTACCCAACCTAAAATTTCTCTTAAGTTTACCGAAAAATATTTTTGGCTTGGTGTGAGATTAAATGGCCAGTCCATGTTCATATGGTATTCTTTTATTTCGTATATTTTGGGGTGCATACTTTTCTAAAAGCGATGTATTATGGAGAAGCTTGATGTCAATATTGCTGCTTAAGGTTTTCCCGCAGATTCGGCCGTCATTTCTTCAGGAATCTCCTTACATTTTCAATACATGGAGTCAGTTTTGTTGGTGGTCTGCTCCTTCAGTTCGGAAAAAGTTGTTCAACGAGCATCTTTATCACATTTCGTGGACGTACCAATGCGCATCAAAATCTAAGGACTGCAAAAACTATAATTCATGTTGTTTTCGGCCGTTGTTAAGCTGGACTGGTCAGTGCGCAATAAATTTTGAAGCTGTGTCTCCTGCCAGTGGATTGTGAGGCGCTGCGTCCAGATAATGGAGAATTTACAGCAACCAGTGTTCCCAAATGTTAAAGTATAATTAGGTCAGCGACAGCAAATAAAGCCAGGGTTAGAACCAGGTCTAGAATATTTGGTGTCTGGCACGGAACTATCCGTGCTGGTGTCCACACATTTGATTATTTCTACCCTTGTAGAAGTCATTAATTAGCTCAAATTCAATTGAGTTCGGTGTGTGATCAATCGGTAGAAGGTCCCAGTTTATGCAGGGATGTTGAAGACACCCATGAGAAGACTGTTTACACCTCTGCTGTGAGTTCGCCCGGAGTAAAATAATAGTGAGCGAAGGATTACAAGAGCTCTGTAAACCACTCAGACCATCACTGAATTATATCCGTCATCAGTTCGACGCCAAAGTTCTTATGTAGTACTATCATAATCGGGTTCTCATAAGCGGGTTCCACAAGGTGGACTTTGAGGTAGTTCTCCGTAAGGAGGTATACTCGGCCCCCAGATTCCCACCAAAATGATTGCATTGAAACAGCTGATATCCTGGTATCTGGATCTCCGAGCTCGGTATCTCCGATGACAACGAGGTTTCAGTGAACACCATTATTTTCGTTTGACGCTTAGTGATAAAGAGTGCAAACTCATCCAGCTTACTCTGAAACTACGCACGTTTGCGTGCTACTTGTAATTCGTTCTGTATGTTTGAGGTTCGGCGAGGAGGGAAATAGCATCCGTCGATCTCCCCCAGTTTATGCAGCAATGCGAAAATACACCATGTGTTGATCAGTTTCTCCATTTGCTCGTCGGGTTCACAGCGCGCAGACAGCTTGCAACATTATAACCCTGTCCTCCGGGGAGATGCCGTTACGGATGCAAGAATCCCGACTCAGGAGGTGCTGGCATTCTACTTCATAAAGAGAGACGATTTTAAGTGGACGAACCTGTTACGGCTCCTCTCGCTTTCTGTCAAGGCATAAAGAAGAGACAAGGGTTATTCATTGATCACCCTCACCAAACAATCTAAAAGCTCATTCGTTTTAGGAAAGCTTGGTTGCCAAGTAGCCTCTCAGCTAAAGTCATATTGTTGTATTCTATAACTTTTTGCTTTTCTGGCAACCGTTGCGAACAGGCGGCTCGCTTCTTTCCGGTGAAACTGGCCTTTGTAAGCATTTCATTTCTTCGAGCATTTCTCATAATTAGCCACTCAGTCTGAAACAAGCTTTAACTCCGTGTTTGTTTTCCTTGCTTAGGCTGTGAGGACACCTTCCTGGCGGATTAATTTGCGTCTGTATTTGTTGTAGCTGTTGCTGTTTTGTTCGCCTCTGCGACATAGGCCCTGGGTTTATCATTTGGCCCAAACATTTTTTCACAGTGTATCGGTGTCTTTGTCAATATAGCAGAGGAAGCAAATCACATTTTTCCTTTAACAATACTTAGATTAAGATAGGCACAATGATGAAACTGGTGTCTCAACTTCAGAGTTAGACATGGCTTGTGCGGAAGCAGTACTTATCCGGAAGGGCATACGCATATCATAAGTTGTTTGTCGCTAACTAATGTTAGACACGGGTCGCCGTGAAAACTAATGCCTTTGGAGGCATTGGACTGTATACGTTGGTAGATATAATGAGCAAGTGTACAGCAAAATTGAGAGTGCTGAACGAAACTTTGTCGACAGTAAAATTTGCTGCAGATTTTTAATAAAACTTATTTTCACGATATTTTACCGAAAACACTCAAACATCTCGCGTGCAAATTAATCGAGCCACCGCGCTAAGGTCAAGAAGTCTGCGTGGGTAGGTGCTTTGGGAGTGCAAGTAAGTCAGATTTGCATAAGAGATAATACAGCACTGTGTGTCCAGAATTGTGGGGGTACATCCAAACCGAGTGGAACGTCGAATCAGTGAGATTAACACTTTGAAGTACACAGTAATAATTGTCAAAACAATAAGAAGAAGGCGTTCTACGCTGAAAGCTGTTGCTATTTTTTATACATTTAATCGCGTCAGCTTTGAATAAAATGTGCTTAACCAACGGCATTTTTAAATTTATGATGTCATTGTCGTTGGGGTTCGGGACTGATAGATTTTACTAAACGTTTGCTCGAAAATGGCAGTCTCGCATAGGCATCTATTGTGACGAATGAATGTTTTGAAAATCGCAGGAACATAGAGCAGCTATGTTTTGGGTGAACTTTCGTGATCCCATAAAAATGTAAGGCTTTTCAAGCAACTTATTTTCTGCATTTATGCTTAGTGTTAATCATCGAGGTAAAATCATACTAGTGTATGCTCATAATAATTGAGGCTTTTTCTAAAAAAGCACCTTACCTTGACGAAAACTTGAATTAGTCTTGCACCGTCTCTTTTAATACGATTATAGTGTTGTGTTGTTATATCTTATTTTCCCTGATAGGACACACTACGCTTTGTTTTATTAACTACTATTCTTTGGTCACAAAAGACAGAAAAATTGCTCTGTTATTCAACCTAAAGCTTCCTGGTTACTTGGCTTAAACGGTTTCTTGAAACTGCGCACTCCTAACCGTTCTCAAACGTTTGAAAGCTTACATTTTACTCACAGGCTCAAATCCTCCCCACACACTTTTAGTTCTAATATTTGTACATGTCTTTTTTTGCACCTTAATTTTAATGGTCCTCTATGTTTTTCCACAAAACATTTTAATTACAACTCTTATTGTACTCTCAGTAACCTTTTTTATGATGCCTTCAATTAAGCAAAATATTCGTGGGAGATTTTATTGAGAAAAAACATTTTGAAGCAATGCTTCAACTTTGAATCCCGAGGCTTAAATAAAAACTCTCACTCACTACAAACTGTCCTAGACAACAAGGAACCTATTTCTTCCACGCGGTCAACGATGACTACATTTAGCGTTTGACATACCGCATATAAGTTACGGCATGGTTTTGGTTTCATTAAAAAATATGATACATGCACAAAATTAAAATGTGTTACAAAGGTTAAAATATTTCCAAATAACCTTTTGCCTTAGTTATCAATATAAGCTTCAAACAAACTCTGTTATTTTTCATAGGTATACATCTACAATTTAAGGGTGACATATATGCCAGGAATAGTTGCGCTTTGGTAAGTCTGCTCGCGATTCGAAATCGAGTGTGGTCACATGTACCACATTTGATTCACGGTATGCTACTGCAAATTAATCTTGACCGTTTGACCCGTCATACTAAATTCACAAAATTATCTGTATGCTCACCTTCCTGTTTTGCTCACAAGGCTTCTCCTGAAGACGATTCAGCACCTTATAAGTTCTTTATTCAGTAATGATATGTGGCTTGAACAAGCTCTTCATCACGTCAGAACAGCATTATTTTTATCGCAATAAATCATTTCACCCTGTTACAGCTGATTAACTCAAGTTATGCTGCCTACATCTTAAGCGGAATCCTTACTTGCAAAAGCGTTGCAATGTCTCACACTGGTCTTCAGTGGCATATACATGCGGTACGCCTTCGTGTGAAAGGAAGAATAAATGGAATTCCCTTGTATTTGATGAGTAACGCAGAAATAGCTCTACGGGTGGAAGCAATTTTCAATTTTGCAAAACTTGGTTGCATCACTTTCGAACCTGGACACACAGCAAGCCTACTGAGAACGTGTGCGTTTACATTACCTATACACACGTATCTGGTCAAAGAAAATGTTATTGGCAATAAATCAGTTATTCTGTGCACATCTTTGGCAGCCATTAAATTAGGTATCTTTGACTCACAATGACGGAGTTGGATGCATTTATTTACGCATACGGATAAATATGTCGTTAGTTGGCATTTGTGCGGTTAAGTAGAAATCCACAATTTATTTTATGTTAGAAACCTGTGAAATTAAACTGCACATAAGCAAGAAATTTAGAGACCTATTTTGGTACTATATATAATCAATCAAAAATATCGGATTGGAAGTTCTAAAATATAAATAACTGATAACAGAATAATTTGTCAATCAGAATAACACGAATCATCACGAATTGTGTTACCGCATTACTATTAATTATACCAAATAAAAAACTAAATTGCCATGCGACTGATTAAGTGTGAAACCGCATCTTATGCACTGAACCATCGAGTAAATTTCAAATGCGCATTACAGCTGAGCACCGATTAGGTGAGTTCTCAGCATTCTTATAATTCAGAATATTTTTCTTGTTATGTAAAAGTCAGTAAAAGACGCAAATGCTTTTACCTACTGTTTACTGTTTAGCTGCAGTGCGAGTCAAATGATAAAAGGATTCAGACTACAATTACCGAAATTTTATTTCTCGGAAGGCTTTGAGCATTAAATTTTACATCCAATCTCAATGCATCTTTACTGTGTTTAAGGCCATTTTCTTTTCTTCAATTTACCTGGCCTTCATTTGGAATGCTGCAAACCCTAACCAGTTAAATCAATTAAACCGCATATAACAATTTTTGTCTTCAGAACCATTAGCCATCATCTACCCGGTGGACTTCGGCAGGTACACCAAACAGTTGGGTGTATATAATTGTGCATATAAAGGGAATTATATAGTTTAATTTAACCATGAATTGCTGTGTCTTTTAGGGATAAAACGAAATAGAACCCCATGACTACAACCGATAATTGTGCTGCGAAGCACGTTTTGTCAAACAGATGTCGAAGCAACAGCTTTTCCTTCGTAGATTAACTAACATAAAAGACAACTTTGACCTAAGTTTGATAAGCAAGGAAAGCCTATCGACTCAAGCATAATCAATGCTTTAAGCACTAAATATACATTTCTGCTATGTGAGATTTCATAGAGGTTATTACTTACTGCCATCGAGGAAAGCACAAAAATATATTGCAATTTTTCAACTGTTCATTTTATTTAATATACACTGCCTCAAAAAATACCCACATTTCAGTGACGTTCATATCTGGGCCCAGTTATGCAGATGTGTGTAATCAGGTGAGATTATACTGACCCAAATTTTTACTTTAACCCTCTACGCATGCAACTCAAGCTATGGGTAACTCGCACACGAGTCGAAAATGGCGTATCACGTAAACTCGGTAGCAGTTCCATCTAATCATAAGGTGTTTACCGATTGTCGCTAAATCAAGTATGTGTCAACTAAGTTCCTGGAAATAAATGGTGGTGTATTGCGTTCAGTGCTAACATTGTATTCGATTAAAATCTTGTAAATTCCAGTGGTTTTCACTGTGAAATGGGAAATTTCGGAAATAAATCATTTGATTGAATTTTCCTTTGACAAAAAACTTCTTGGTTTGCCATTCTTGTTGGTATCAACTTGCGATGGAATCATAAATCAAAGCAACACGTAATATTGGTCCACTACCTGCGGCGCAGAATATAGCTTATTTATCCTTAATAACGAAATTTTTTTAATTTGCTTATAGACCGTTGAACATGTTATCGGTTGCTCCTGATGTGTGCGTGTCCGTTTTATCTAAAATGTTTTTGTAAGGTTAGTGCAGTATGTTTACTTCGGCAGAACGCAACTTGATATAGTGGGTTAATTGGACATCAAACACCCACTTTTGATGCACGTAAACCATATCAGACAGTAAGAAACGCTGCTAAAGTATCCGAATCAGGTAGAACATGAGAATTAAATACGTATTTTGCAGAAACGTGGGCAATCAACCGGTAATTCTCTATTGTCCCAAAGGTGTAATAGAATGATAAGGGTATCATGATTAGAGGTTTCGTCAAAATGTAATTTGGCAAGTTTTGTATATAAAGCAGAATAAGTAAATGTGTTTCTTCTCTACAAACTTCGCCCCATCAGGTCAAACAAATGATGAGCACAAACTTTTACACATTTTACAAAAGCTGTGTGAAGTTGACGGATTTGGTTCAGCTAAATAGAAATAGGCTATCCTCCTACCGATTGGAAGCGAAAGAGCCATTTTATGAAATCGATGAATTGCTATATTTGGAAAGACATGCCCAACTAGTGTATGACCTCAATAAACACTATTTTAGCTGCGAATACAATGGATATGTTCAAATCGAATTAGGTAGGTAATGTGCTGAATTGAAATGCACTAACCAGGACATTGTTGTTTCTCGTCATTTTAGCTTCATCATAATTAACTTTCGGTTGAAATTAGTATCCAAATACCTTCGTTATACCCATTTTTCAAAGGGTTGAAAAGTATCATAAATATTGCTTGGTAGTTGGTTAAAGGTAAAACCACCCGAATAAACCACCTTCAGGCAAGAATTCATTGAAAATTTGCTCTTTCATATTTTGGCTTTGCAAATGCAGTTATGGAGATTAATTATTATTAAGTTTATGTTTAAAATTATGCGTATTCCGGTTAGCTTTATTAAACGTTGGTTTCAAGTAATAACGGACTTCATGCCATTTAGTCTGACTCTTTTTGCAAATAGATTTTAGTTAAAGCCCAATTTAAGTATCTATAACGAGTAACTAATATATTTAAATATGTTACTTTGGAGAAAACTGATATATTTCACTTCCAACTTATTCAGTGCCTACCCATCAGTCGGACGGACCCAACTGACAATACGCAAATAATTGCAAATGAAGTTTGGGGATGTATTAATATAGACTTAATTATTACACTGCGTAATCTTTGCTCTCGTGTATCAATGATTACTAATACAATCGTTTTCACACGGATTACGTATATTTCTCACTTCATTCTTTTCGCTATAAAATATGAGACTAGAAACTCAACGAATGTGAACGTCACTAATCCACTGTAATTTCAAGGATAATTTCAAATCTTAGTGATGTCGCCAAAATTAATAGTGGTGACCAAGTTATGGTAACCAGTATGATAAAACGTTGGGTTGCGTGAATGAACAAAATTGCCTCATTCCCCTTAACTTTACCTCGTGTAAGTGCAGCACCTTACGGTAAGTTCGTAGTGTACATTGCAAAAGTGTCTGCATGCAAATCAGCTCCATACATTTGTTGATTTTGGCAAACCAAACGTGGAAATTCTATCCCTCTCAACCATACACTAGAGATACCCAATTCGGGTGAGCTGGAGGAGCAACCTCATGACTGGTACGAACGGTGCTTCATCTAAAAAAGTGTACTTCGATGTGGTGCGATTTATGAAACACATAATTGACAAGATAGAAATGGTACATATGATTTGCACAATTTACCTACCAAACTACAATCCTAAGCAGTAGCATGAGATTGACACCCTGACAATTTGGACAATAAGTAACAAAATACTAATTAATCAGTGAAACATATATCAGCTTCATAATTCGCAGGTAAAAATAACTAGATAAGTTCCACCCCGGCTCAGGCGTTCACCATCTGGTGAGTCCAAACAAGGACGAAACCATTGTCCTGGTGTGCTAGTTTAAGGAGGAGCAACACCGAAATATTTCTATTTCGGATACGTCCTTGTGATCAGAATACCGGCGTCTACACCAAAGTAAACTGAGGTCTCAGAGGTTGCGTTTGGCAATCCAACAGCACAGCAAATTCTACAAGTATAACGTTATACTATCTTTTTGGTTTATTATTATGTCTAAGCAAGCTTTTTATTTAGAATTACGTCAGCGCAAATTCCGGCCGATTTTTCGCTATTTAATAGTGGCATTTATGTTGATCATTGCTTATCTGGGTAGTAGGAACACACATGATTTCCTTAGGTAAATTTTGACTGACTGTAGGTATATTTTTCAATCGAATCAAGGTAAATAAATGCAGTGATACAATTGCTTCTTCTTAGTGACCATAGCTAACATTGAGGAAACAACTGGGTTTCCTAATCGCTATGAATGCCTAATCTAGTTTTTGCTTTTGGAATTTCGCCTCCGAACGTGGTTGCATTAGATGTAATTGGCCACACAACCGTGAGATGATTGGCCTTAACGGTCTTATCGCCTTCGTCAAAGAGTTGATGGGTGCATTAGTTACTACAACATACGCATGTTACGTCGTAGAGTACATTACCTAGTTGTGGTAAGATTTACCGGCATGCTTTAATACTGTCAAAAATGTGAAGGGCATTCCTAGAAGATGAGAAAAGACACCGTTTCCACCTAGTTTAATGCACGTCATTAGTGACGTCGGTCTACCGCATCTATATGGCAAATGTGCAGACTGCTGTCTCCCACGTTTAGAAATCATATATTCAAGTAGATCAAATAGAAGAGTTTGCACGCATTAAGTGGAAATTGGGTGGTCAAATAAGCTATTGTCTTTTTGTCTGACTAGTGAAATTGCATTGCATAACGGTTAATCATAGCATGCTATAAGCACACTCTCCTTAATCATTTATGCTTGGTTCACTAGGTGTAAATTATTTGCTAAGCGGCGAGATGGGCTAAAATTGGAAATCATTTGATGTACAATCATTTTTTAAAATGTTTCGAACTAATTCTTACCGACGGTTTAAGTATCCAGGAGTGAGACAGCAATGTAGTAATTGTATGACAAGCACTTTCCATAGTAGATTTAGTCAAAAAATTTGGAAAATTTGCTCAAATCCATATTGGTATTCTAGCTATATATACTACCTTTGCATGACTGTGATTTTGGCTCGGTTACTTTCGAACGTCGTCTCCCAGAAGTACTGCAATTAAAATTTATGTAAGCTAATGTTAGTTTACTTTTTAGGTTATAATTACCAGCTGGTTTACACTTATTTCTGGGTCTGGAAGAACAGGGTAAAGGAATAAGGATAAACGACAGGGAATTATTTAACATTCAACGGCACGCTTAGATGGTCTGGGTAAAATGCGCAAATGAAGCGATGTGCCAGTATCCGTAGGAACAAATCCATAAACTACGATATGTTAATTACTGGGCTTTGGAGCACCCACGTTTGCTTGGATTGCGACGCACAATCTCAATAATGACTTCAGTTGGCCTTGAATTCAGCTTATGCAAATAAGGTCATTGGCAGGTGTAACAAAACTCGAAAAGCAACTTCTAGCTGCTGTATCAAGCGCTACCCGCAGAGCTCAATGGTCTAGTTATCTTGGCGATAGTCGCCAAGCATTTTGTGCCCAGTTCTAATCCCAGTTGGCTATCTCCAACTGGTGAGTCTAAACCAGTGCAGGGATGGGAGATAGCCCAAATGAAACCCACTGCGATCTGTTCTTACTGAAAAGGCAGCATTAGACCCGGGCGGCTTTTGAAGTGCACAGTATTGCGGTGTTGCGTATAGTTCTCGCGAATAATGATAAGGTGCGGATGAATGAAACGACAGCAACTTTTTCATTTCACTGGTGGATCGCTGAAAAGGAGTACATCCAAAGACACTTCAGCTGGTGTGAATGAGTGATCACCTTAAAATCGTTTGTGACTATTTACTCGGAGCAGGTGGCGAATGTGGTTGTGTTTCTACAAGACATGTTTTAACAATTTCAGGTGAACCTGAAGAGATAAAAAACGACTACTACATAATCCTTGTGAACTAGGTCTAATTGATGAATTCAACTGGAGGGTCAACGGGAAGTTCACGGGCTTGTCTTAATGTGCAACATCTGGATAGCGTGTTCTGTGTGGAGTAGCACGAAATTATACTGCAGTTTTGGAAATTCAAATAGATGGACTCGACCTAATGCAACGAAAAGGACCAGTGTGTAGATTGTCGGTTATTCAACGACTTCTCGAGTTAATTCAAGCAACCGAGGAAAAAGTAAAGGGACATCCTAACAAGCTAAAGGGATAGCTTGCGTAAGATGTAGCATCTGAGAACTGTATCCACGAGGGCCGGTAATCTGTTATATTTAGTCAGGCTACGTTCAGTAGATTCTTCGTGGATCATTCAAAAAAATATTCTAATATTTTAGGCCAAGTCATAAGTTCATAAAAACAATTTCTTCGCTAAAGTTTGATCCTATCAGCAGAAGGCTAATAATTCGAGGGCATAATGTCTAAAACAACGAATATTTTGAGTAACCGCGACTAAGGCACTAAGTTTTATAGAGCACTATATATTCCACCTCAAAGGATACCGAATTGGAAATTCAAACACTCAGTTGCGGCCACCGTTGTTCAAAGATGTTGCCAATCATTCAACTACGTGATTTTTGATTCCACAGCTATGTAGCCTATGATGAACTGTGCAGTAATTCGGAAGATCACAAACTTTGATGAGATCCATGTAGAAAAGCAAGATCCACGTCCCATAATTGGTACATTAATTCAAAATTATTTGTGTCCACTACAGGTATGTGGTGCTTGGCGAATGTGCCAAGGCCTTGTAGTTGTTCATGCAGTACAAGCGCAAGCTTCAGGGACGACCGCGTCCGTAGCCGTTGAATGCAAATGGGAGAAGGCTCGCATGGTTAGCATGGCAGTAGACTTTTAAATTGTTTTAATATTAAACCTCTTCTAAATAATCCGAACTTAATATTTCTCAAAACACCTGTGAAAGTTTAAAGATAAGGGTTCGACAAGGTTTTGGATATAACTTTCAATACCTTTGGACAAATGATAGCATCTGCTGATTAACTATGACTGGTGTGAAAATAAATCAATATTAATACTAACTGGTTTACAGGTAGACTGTAAATGCTGAACGCTGTTTTATGGAAGACAGGTTGCAATTACCTATGTTTAGACACATTGCGACAAAATAGCCTAAGATAACGTAAAAGAAAGTTACAGTTATCAAGCAATATCTGCATAAGTGAGAACAGAGAACCTTGCCTGCGCAACACGCGTAGACTGAGGTGATTTACAATTTTCCGAACTTTCTTTAATTAATTTTTGATGAGGCTTATACATTCGTATAGTTTTTATCCAATCAATCGTTAGCCATTTTAGTACCATTTTAAGTTCCGTTTTAACTGCATTCAAATGAAGTATCACATTCGCTTTAATCGTGGTCATAGTTAATTTTCTAAATTTCATCATCTACCATGGTCATTGCATGAATTAAAATAAAAAATTTGAAATTTTTGAAACCTTACAATTTATTCGCAATGGTGGATTAGCATATCGCCACTGTCTCGTCTAAACAAAGCCAGTGTGGGTAGTGATTAGTGAAAGCTGAAACCGAGGGCATAAGGAATTCGCATGCGTGATAACTTTGTGTGATGCTCATTTTGATGGTTCGAGGACTGTTTTCGAACAAACACGTGCGATCTTCACTGCGATGGGATGCTTTCCAGCATTTCATTCTGAGTAGTTTTAACTCATTCTAGCATAACTAGACAGCCAGCTAGACCAGCATCATTGATCGCACGATTTGCATCGATATGTCGTTTCCTTGACTATCAATTGCCATTCTTTGGCCAGATAAGGATAAATGAGTTTTGATTTATGGCGTGATTAGAATGACAGGGAAACCCGATGAACGCCCCTTCTTAATAGATTTGATGGACTAGAGTTCGGTAAGATTCTCCAAATTCGTAATGGAACTAAAAAGCAAAATTATGCATCACACTTGGGCCAACGAATTCCTGCTCATGTATTTGCACTAAGAATTATCATTCGTTCAGTTACGGGAGGTAAGCAAGTGTTGGAGAAATAAATCGATTAAAAAGTGTACTGCTACTTAGCAACCACTTCAGCGTACATAGAATGAACGAGGCAGTGACAACGTTTCAAGTTCATACACGGTAACCGAAGATAAAGTCCTCATGAATCCTTCGGTAATGAAATGATTACATCCACAAACTAAGTCGATATCCAGATTATGGCAATTCCAGAGGCATATTGACGAAATTTGTCGCACTCTTAGCATAATATCTACAGTAATTTATTTTCGCTGTAAAGATTTCCGCAAGCATGGATGCAGTATTTGAATTGAATTCGAACGAATCTTGATGTCATAACTACACTGATGTCGGTTGTTGGTTTTGCGAAAGAACGGCGTACTGGCCACATTACAGGAAGCGCTCTGCTTACTAGCTTCTAAGGACTGCTAACCAAGTGCACTTTTGTATTATGGGCGGCTAGTAGCTCGAAGTGTTTGGGGAAACGAGAATTTTGTTTTCCGCGGACAGCGGATCTCGAGGGATGCAGTCTGCTCAGATGCGAAAAACGGAACTCATTGTCCGATGAAAATCACTAGACACAGCACCGACCGATCGATTAGCTTATGCAAGTCACGCTGAATAGGTTTAGGAGAACAAAAAGTTCCACATAATTTCACATATGCAGATGAAAAAGGTTATCTCGCAGGATCTAAATTTGATGTTTCATACAATAGGAGAACATCACTTCACCAGTAAACGAACGAAATATAGCGCAGTGACAACAGTTTAGATAAATAACTGTCCTTGTGACGTGTGTTCATATGTATCTCTTACATCAGTGAAAGTGGACACAGCGAAGAAAGTGCATTAATTCACGATTGGCGATCAACTAAAATGGGGCAAATTGTTAAATCCATTCGTATAACCAACGAACAGGATGTACACTGCTTAGTTCCTGTTTACTGCGTCAGCTTAGCGTTCCCAAGCCTCCAGAAAGTCATCCGGTAATGGTGCTGTGAATTATTGATTATGATACATGTGTTCAGGGCACCTACCAAAAAGTATCTCATTAGCATTTCATTCATTTAGATTCTGCCCAACATCTTATTGACTGGCTTGTATTGAGCATGCAGGCCCCAGACGTAAGGTTTGCAACTAATGCATACGAACTTCTACCTTATTCAGAACTTAAGATACAGCAGTAAAACTGTTTCCGAAAGTCAGTGATGGGTAATACATTTAGCAAAGCAAGGAAGTCATTAGGAACTCAATCACGCAAAAGCGTTTTATAATTTTTTCCCATATGTATAAGTTTGAGTACGTAACTTTCCGTTTCATTTATTTGTATCGGCAAGAAATAAGTTCAAATGTTGCCAAACTGTTTAAACAATGGACAACTGCGTATTTCATATTAACCTAACAAGAATCGATTTTGTTCGCTTACTTATCAGCAGAATTCGATAAGGTAGACAGAAAACATGCGAAACCATGAAATAACAGTGAAAAGTACAGCGATCACAAAGAAGCAAAATAGGGTGAACGTTACAAAAAACTGTTTCAGGTTATGTTCTCCATCTGTATATTTCACAGGCTGTTTTAACATTATTACTATTATATAGCTAAAAAAACAAATATTTGTACACTTTCTATTAGCCCGATTCTGCGTCATGTCCGAAATAGTTTCTAACAAGCAGAAAGACGCACGGTACCTACGAACTGGAAGTCAGCACTTTAATTACTTGTAGCCGCGTGATAGGCTGACAGCGCGATTGCTTCCAACTTTGTCCTGTGCTAGCGAATTGAGCGCGTCTGGGAGGCTCTTCCCATGCCTTGCGTAAAAATCCAGCCCAGCCATCTCAAATGGCGCAGTGGTGTTATTCTATATGTCAAAAGTCTCGTTACCAAGACGTGACGTCTAACAGCGTCGACGCAAACGTGGCTCATCCGCCACACTCGAGCTATTCTCCTCAGATATCCATAGTCAAAGGCCAAAATCCGACGCATCATCCACACGGATCGGCAAGGCTTCAATCCCATACAGCAGCACCGTTAAAAACAGGCTTCGTAGACCCTGCCCTTTACCAATAGTGAAACGTCACGGAGTCACCCCAGATGACTCTGGTTGGCGAACGTCGAAATTGCTCTGGCTATGTGGAGGAAAAGCACTCATTTTATGCTATCATCGGCAGTGATACAGCTTCATAAGTAACCAAAACGCTTCTCTTTTTCAAACTATGTTACTAGACTGGTGATTACTTGGGCAGGTGTATGTCAGTTAGGGATCAAGGCTTGGCATTTCCTAAGGGCAAAGGTCATACCATATTTTAATACTTCAATTAACAAGAGGTTTACAACTGCCTGTATGCTTCATGCGTCATCAACAAGCAAGGTACTATCATCGGCAAAATTTAAATAAGTCGTGCTCTAGACAGAAGTAGGTAATATGTACTGTCACCAGCAGCAGGGGACAAAAACTTAATTGCCTTGCTGAAATCATGCAAACTAGCCTCTGAAAGGCTACACACATCAGTAGCGGGGGACACGACAGTACGTGCTAATTCAGCCTGTTGTCCAATCTATCGTAGTGTCTGAACCTTGAGGGCTGCCAGGCGGAATTAAGAACGGGGTGGATGGATACATGCTGGCCGGGCGATTTGGATCTCGGTGAGTCGGGCATTGACAGTAGATACAAAGGGTTGTGGTTTATCAACAAAAGCAATGTTGGCGTTTGAGAGGGAATCATGAGCTTTAGGCAAGGTGGCAGCAAATGTGAGCGACATTGTAGTACTTGTGAAATCCTTGGTTTTGACAGAGGACAACATTCTATCCGGTTTCCGAGGCCGAAGTAGATATTTGTCTTATGCAACTTCATCAAGAGCCTTTGGATGCATAACATAGCTGCAAGGCAGCGGAGCAACTTAAAGGATTCACATACATTGGAAGCCGAAGACTGCTCACTCAGTTCATAGACGTTTCTTTTTGTGAGTAGCAAACTTGGACCAAACCCGCTCTATGATTTCATAAGCAAGGTGCTGGGATACAATGCTTCACCAGTTCGCAACAAGAGGCACTGACTTTATTAACTTCCCGGTGAAAACCACTAGGTCCCAGTGTTGTTAAACAGACACGTGGCTTTTATAGATTGGAGCCTGCCAGGCGAACACCCACCACGTACAGGAACACTGACGTCGAAAAATTTGCTGGACCGGGATAATCCTGGACAACCCAGCTGGCGCCAAGAAGAAGTTGTTCAGTAGACCAGCTACTCTGCGTAAAATGTGTCTGTCCAAATGCATAAAGTTTGCAATGAACAAAGCTAAAACTCAACAACCTATAAGCACAAAGCTGTTAGATTTTACAGCCTGGGGGTATGCAATCAATTATATCCTGGGATGTACTGCTATGACCTCTATGCCGAAATGAAACTTTTCATTACACCGATTAAGTGCTATTCACAGCTGAATATTCACTCCGCATGGGTACAGATAGCGCACCGTTGACTTGACTTGGTTAACAGTAGCACTTCCTTATTGTTTGCCAAACGAAGCAAGCAGTTCATCAAAACTGCAATAATTGAGCTCGCCTACAAAACAAAGTGCCCTAATTGACCAACAACAATATGGTGCAACCTAACCGCTACGTGCCAGCATATGTGGAAGTCGTCCTCTATGATATTACGTGACACTAAAGTTGCTGAATTTGTAAACATGACTGAATAGGATGCGCTTCATAGCAAAGCTAGTACACATTTCTCTTTCCTAAGACTACGCACCTTGTAAGCATTAGCTTAAGTAATTTTGAACTACATTGTGGATTGGAGCGACACGAGAAATGAATCAACGAGGAAAGAATAATTTATTTTCGGGTGACCCTCTAACATGACATCACCACGTGAATCCAATTAACAAGCAGTCATCCGATATTAAATTCATTGATAGCCCGCTTTGTTTTAAACGTATATGTATACGGAAAGTTAAACTGCAACGTACCTTACTGCTTCTGAATTCAAAAGATAACAAGCGACTCGCTCGTTTCCTATGTGGAGAGTAACACACAAATTAGCGGTCACAATGTTGACAACAATGCCATGAATACACGGCACAAGAGCATTCGCTACAAATGTCGAACCACTGAACGTCGCTCAACACGCAAACCGAAGGAAGAGCAGCATTTGATTTGATTGCATTATCCAACACAGAGACAAATAATTGAGTTTGCTGCGATGCACAGTGGTTAGTAAAAACTCGTCGAGTTAAGCAACAGATTAAAGAAAATTATCACTTGATTGCCAGGGGGAACGCGTAGATTAAATAACCTTTGCCTGACAATAGGAGCTTCATCTTCTAATTAAGGCAAATTACTATAACTTGCTGATATTACGCTATTTTTCTTTTTTTTACAGATCCCCACCTTATACCCGCATTGGATTCCAGCAGGCTTCTAGATGAATTACTGCGACAAAGATCACATCAGTCCGCCTTACCAACTTCTGCATCTATCGGTGTCCGGAATCCTTTTTAAGCAACGAAATTGAACTTAGTATAAGTGCAATAAATGCCTCACTGTAGGTGACAGTAGCAGGGATTGCACTTAATACATCAGCATTAATCACATTTTAGGAAACAATGCTATGGACAAGGTAGAACTTGGGTGTTACCCACACGAAAGCACTGCACAACCATGACGTGTTTCAATAACATTTCTTTTCATCAGAGACGATGGCAGGCCTCCAATTAGCAACCGTTAGCATTGTAGACAAAACCTCTACCCATTGGCTACTGTGTCATGGCGGGCAATGCTTGGCACGACAGATAATGACAGATCAGAGGGTCAATGTTAGACTACGCGTTGTGTGATTGCATTGCGACGCCCAATCTCAATGTGGACCAGGTATTCTCACCATATCACAGTACAATATTCTTGGAAAATTTGATTCAAGCTTGTATCGCCAACAATCGGAGCACTGCTGGCTCGAGCACCCCAATCCTTCTGGCCAATGTAACAACTGACGGAACATCAATAACACAAGCACTTCCGACTGATTAGTGTAGTGGCGCAGTAATTACATTTGTCGCCTGTGGCTGGAGTGGAATTTTCACCCTGGCTGACGGTAGAATAGGCGCGTGTAGGCCTCACAATCGGCTCAGGGTAAATGCATATTAGTTGTCGACGAAACGCATGATAGTTTGGGACACTGAGATGAAGGTGGTTAAGATGACTACAATAGGACTAGTGAAGATATCGCTGGGATGATCATTTACACAGGTGTGACACAAAGCGCAAAGAAGTTGCCGATCACACAGAGTGACATTACAATATTCAAGCATTAACCTATCCGGAAATTCTGACTTTTATATTTTGTGTGGAAGAGTGTACGGTACTAAAAATGTCGCCTCCTGTCATATGCCTCAAAGGGCGAAGAGCCCCCACCCCATGGTACCCCTTTGCGTCAGCAGCAATAGTCCTGTGCTGATGTTTATTGATATAGTATTTTGGTGGGCATTTAAATCGGTCGTTGCGTCTTCATTGTACATCATTTTTCCATCATCTACTGCCAATATCTAAGTTTTTTTGGAATATTTTGACAAGTTTGTTTGAACTGCTTCCAAGGTCAACAAGACTGTTTTAATCTCAACATTTTGAATACATTGTATTCACGATTTCCTGTTTGTTGCTTTTTCCACAAATCTTTAGTCCGGTTGATACCAGTTTTCAAAATAATGGCGTCGTATGATTCTAATAGCCTTGGTGAAAACAACCTGAGGATTCTCTTTATCAACTTGATTTTATTGGCCAAGAATGCGGAACATATAACCCTTGTGACACAAAAAGATTCTTTCCTTTTGTTTATCCATTTTAAAATTCTACAATTTTGAAGATGTCCTTTTGCTTCCTTTACAGTTGTTACTGTGAATTGCGGAACATACACCCACCTGGGAACCTAAGGCATTGTTTGACTTAACTTGACTTGTGTACGCCGATGGAAGATGGTCACTTGTATCGCCTGTTAGCTCAAGCGTGCAATGCGCACATCTTACACAATTGTTTACTCGGACAGAGGCCTGGTATGTATATATGCAAGGATATTGACTACTTGCGGTGATCGAATGTGAAACAAATATCAGCTCAAAGTTAGACTTGCAGAATCTGCTGTGTGCTTGGTTTGCAACAAGCAACCTCCATTGACACTTCAGTTCACTTGAGGTGGAACTCGGTCATTCCGATCACAAGGAACTAATGTGAGTGAAACGGATTCTCCAAGTCCAACTTTGAATTCGTTTTCGCTGTATCAAGCGTTGCTCACGGATCTCAGTGGCATAGCCTTTATGGCATCAGCCGTGAACCACTAGGCTCTGATTTCCACCCTAGCTCAGGCTATCTCCACCTGAGGAGTAAAAACCAGGACGAAACCGCAGTCGTGGGGTGCCAGTTTTGACATGAGCAGCACCAAAATATTTCCAAGTGTCAGCTCCTTCCGCCGGCAAGATTTGTTTAAGGGAAGAGGCGGGGCACCTTTTACCATACGGCACCAGCTCTCATTGTGTATACCATATCATATATGACTCCGGATCCAGTTACCGATAGAGTATTATACTCCCGTAAGAAGAAGTATGTACCGAAGTGAATCCTGCGTAAGATAAACAAACAGCGTCGCACTCCCCAAGCCTTGTCTTTGCGTGAACTGCCGGCATCCTCGACAGTTACGTATTTATTGATTTCTGGTCACCGGATGTGGCTGGATCTTACATTCAAAATTTCGCTACCATACTTTAATCCGCGATCTCTCCGGTTTCTTGAGGCTATCACAAATAGTCGGAAGCAGTCGAAGCTATAAGTGCACAGTTTATCGTTAGCCTCATGTTAAGCAGTGTGCTCCTTCCTCCGGGCAAACGATTACGTGAGGGACCATTTTCATGCGGTGATGCCTTGTGAAACAAGCTCTTGCCTCTAACAGTACCTGCTCTAGAAAACGATTACGCCACTCGCTTTTACTGATTGCGCTGGTATGGTCCCCTCGGAACACTTCCGATTACTGATCGACATGGTTTTCTCTACATAGCTTGTGATTGCACACCAGATTCCGTAGATAGGTTAAACGCCACAGCTTGTGGTGCTAGTCCTAACATCCTAAGTGAACAGTACCGCTCTACTTGGAAAACGCTTTTCAAGTCTGTGTGGTATGTCGCGCTGTCATAAATCATCCAACAACGTTCGATAAATTCCGAACTGTTAGCATCAAGTACCAGTCGCAGCCGCTGGGCACAATTTTGCTTTGGAAACCCCATTTAACATTGAGCCTTGACTCAATCTTCATTTAAATGAATTAGTGCTTAACACAGTCATACGGAACCGGGAAACAAATACTAGCAACAGTTGTCTGTATGAGCCCGAAGCAACACCCTTAGCTCGGAATCCATAACTACACGTAGGCTGTGAAAAGCCACATGTCTGGGACTCCATTTCGCCATCGTGCAATTCGATGCTTTGTTGCGACATACATGACTCTGACGATAACACAATGTCATTTCATGTAGAGCGTTACTGGATAGCAATACCGTAGTTTACATCCCTTTTTGTGTTTGCTACTGAACAGAAAATGTTAACTGTACTATTATACAAATAGAAAGGCCCTATTTTGAAGATATTTTTAATAAATCGATTGATGCTGTTAGTCATTTAGACGGTCGATATTGCTTAGTTTCAACAAATTATTGCATATTTTGTGCGGTTTCTAAGCATGCACAAAATAAGTTTTGATCCACGTTCATTCGACTTCTTACTTTGGTGTGTTATCCGTAATCAAACAAGCAAGTTTCTGATGCTTCTTATGTTTCTTTCAAACATCCCTTCCAAGTCCGTACTAGATGACAATTTCCCACCACCAAGCTGTATCTATATATGCTGAAAATGTGTCATTCGTTTTGTCCATTTTCCCTTGTAAACATTCGTTCGCTCGTTTACCTGTTCTGCTGACCTATGCTCTCACATTAGTGTTCACGCAACTCCGTAATTCAAACCGGGGAAACACCGCCGGGCTCAAAAGAACAACGACCCATAAGCGATCCGATAGAGTTGCCATCTATACCATTCCTCGGCCAAATTGTCCCCTTTGGTAACAGAATTAATCTAAACGGCAAAGGGATTGCGCTGAAGGGCATAAAAGATGAGACATTAGTTACTATGGGTCGGGCTTGCGCCGCTAAATTGTGCAGGTGTGTAAGTGTGCGTGTACATCCAGGCGCCTTCAGCCAATAGCACCATAGCAGCATTAAGTCATAGGGGTGCAGATGGGACGCTTCAGCTCCTACCAGATACAGTGTCGGTGGCCGATAAACAATGTGGGCCTTTGTTTCTCTGTACAAGGAAGCGATTTCCACAAATTAGAGGGAGAGTAAGGATTTGAAAGACGATTAGATTGGTATAACAAGCCACAGCCAAATATGTTTGTCGTGTGATTTTGAAGGTGCAGTTCACCTGAACGCAATGGTTAGCTTGTATGTTCGGCACTCGAGGAAGTGAAGAACTTCACACTGAAGGCCTACGAGGATGGAAAGAATTCGAAGCAGGTCTCTTGCACACTAAAGATGAACGTGAAAACTTGCTGCAACGGGATACCGGCGTACGAATCGTCGGAACCGTTGGGGTAGCACGGAGGAGTGCGTCGCAGAATACGGAGAGAAAGCCACGCCGACTCTCTGGTGGAGTGGGTTTCTGCGGATCCTAGCGGTACCCTTGAACGCCTTCTTTTGCGGTTAACGACAGATTCCGAAATTTCAGTAAGTACCAGCACCGTCTTACGATACTTTGATGGTAGACTGATAAAAATGAAGAAACTGCACACAATTCCGTAGTCCATGAACATGTTGGAGAACAAAAAGCGAAGCGGTTCATTCATTTTGTAGCTCATGGCTTAAGAGGTGGAAGGAAGGCAACCGGTGTGGATTGAAGAGACCAACTGCAACTTATTACGCTCCCGCACTCGTGGCAGCTTACAATTTGGTAATCGAGCGCAGTGCACAGTGGTGAACAGCCGGGGACGGAATGTTCATCTTGTTGGCGCCATGACAAACAACGGCTTGATAGCGTGTTCGGTTCTGAGAGGAAGTTACAACAAGCAAAGTTGCGTTCAGTGGCTGCGACAAGTGCTTGATATCAACGGAGCAGGGTTTGTGGAAAGGTGCCCTTTGGTTTGTGACAACGCGCTCTGGAGCTTGGAGAAGACATGTTGAAAACCGACTGACGAAAGAGAGACCCCGGGTTATTGATACAAAACTATCTTGGCTGGTCGATGCAGTCCTTGAAAACGTCCACAACCGCGAAGAAACAAGTTGGTCTGTTATGGAGGGCGTTCGGGTAGTTAAATCTTAACATGTTCTCCATATAACGTACGGGATCTAGACTTGACAACCCTGGTAAAAACGCAACCTAACAGCAAATGTGATCAAAAATGATGATGGTGTTGTCCTACCTGGAAAAACATTAGTGACTGAGAGCTCTGGGAGTGTACAGCGGTAGATACAGTCTTCTACCGGATGAACACATCCTGGCGTTCCAGACATTGAAAAAGCTCGCTTACGCCTGCCGCCACTTCCTGAAGCTTATTTGCAACACGGAATTCAGTAGTCATAATTCGAAACTTGCCACCCAATGCAGTCAGCTGAAATGTCGCCGGAACTATTTTTCTTTTCAAGTTTGTCAATCCTGGTACGCCCTTTCAACTTTTATCATTTCCGCACCCACGCTACTCATATTTTAAAACGGCTTATTATTTATTTACACCACCTACATTACTTAAGCTTATTTATATTCATTAAGTGACGACAGGGCAAAAGGCAACATTATGCTCATCAACCCCACGAAGTCGGGGTAGACGGATATACATATGTGTTAAAGTGGAAAACATGGTGAGTACACAAATGCGCTTTTTTCTCTTGTACAAATTGTTTGGACTAGCGTTATCCCCACAATTCGTTTTACGGGAATCGTCAAGCATTGGCTTTTTTATCCATATTATTCTATTGTTCCATTGTACATACCAGTATAACGTTTAGTTGCTTAGGGCTGCACGTCAACAAACATTCTTTCGAAACTCCATCAGATGAGCCGAACATACATTTTGGAAATAACTAAAGTAGCTATAGGTATATAGTCAGCAACGCCTCAAATACGACGGTGGCATGTGCAGTCGACTATAAGTTATACGAAGCCTGGTAAAACCTACTTTGTCCGCAACGTCGGATGACAACCAAGCTTCGGCGAATGCAAGGGTTTCAGGTCGACAGTGGATCATATTAAAATCCCTTTAACCATGACTAGTTAAAAATCGGATGGCTAGACATTATCCTGGATGGTAATGCTGTATAGTTAATTATGATATATACTAGACAGAGAATAATGTGCATTTACGAGAGCTTTGATTCCCATTCAGCTTGCGGTGCGGTTGTGATGATGGCCACGTCGAGCCTTGATCAGGTAAAGGAAGCGTATGCGTCCGGTATCCGGTCGTTCCAGTTGTGTTGGGTGCGCCTAAATGTTAGGCATATCAGTGGATGCGAGAAAAAACTTTCTCAGTCACCTATGGAGGTCACGTGCTTTGATGCGCTGGCAGGGTCATTAGTTGGATAGCAAATCATGTGCTTTTCCGGGCATGTGAACGACTATCAGATTTGGAAGACAGCTGTGATGAATCACAATTAGCTATATAAAAATCCTCTACTCATAAGTACATAAAAATAATGTTTTAACGTCAGCCAGCATTACGTGGTGTATATTACATGTTGTGAGATTAGGCTTTGCCATGTAAGTTAAATGAAAATGCACTTCATAACCAAGTTCTTTCACCATCTACGCATTTTGCTGATAAATACAAAAGTTTATCAGCATATTGATCCTGGGACCTTGCACCGCGAAAATCACCCCGCATGCTTACCAGCAGAAAACCTATCAAACAAAGAAACTAACCTTTGACTTCAGGAAACGCTTTAATAAGTGATAGCCTCCCTAAGTCAAAGAAAAATGGATTAACGCTGACTCATCAGTGCCTAAGTTTTAAGGCAAATCTCAAGAATGCTTATAGTTTGTTCAGAATGTAAAAGAAACACTTGCAACCTAAATATAATGTGGTTTAACTCGCCGAACTGTGCATTGCCAAGTATTGTGAGTATTCTCACTGATAAACTGTGGTACACAGGAGGCACACATTTAGGAACACTAAGCCTAAACCGTTGGAGATCCTCCTAGTTATACACCGTCTGAAGTGTAACAGTAGTTTGCATGGAACAGTGGTTTTACAAAGGTAAAAAGCTAACGCTTGTAAGATCCGGTAAAATGGTCTTAGCGAAAAGGAAAAACATAAAGGATTGTTAGTAAAACAGAGTTGACACAATAAACTCATTAAAGTATAGTATATACTGTAAATGCATTAGAAGTAAAGGCAACTTTGATCTTGGTAAACATCATGTCTCTTTCCGGTGTACGCAAGCATGAACTGAAATATTTGGGACGAAATCTGGGATTTGACAGCCAGTGAAATCTCTTACAGACACTTGGGTTTATCCAAGGCTTATGGGTCACTGGAGATGGTGCAGCGAAATAAGTGCACGGTTAACCATGAATTGGACAAATGCCAGCGTGAGAACACATATGACAGATTCCGGCAGGGCATTCCAAGTTCTGCACACGCGTAGTGAAAAAAATTCCGATGGCGTTCTGAACGATAATGTTGCTGTGCCAGCTTGAGATGGTGGCCTCTCAAATTGCTATTATGACTGAGCTCTAGCAAATGGCGGCAAGTATGGTTAAGATCCTTCAAAATTTGGTAATCGAAAATGAGATTCTTCTGCAACCGTTGATACTGTCCACAAAGGACCCCGAGCAATTAAAGCCTATGTTCATGCGGCAAAATATAGAGACACCTAATTTTTTGGTTGTCCGGCGTTGAGGCATCTCAAAAGCCGTGATATCTCTCCTCAGTCATGGTTGTCGAACCAGTATCGCGTATTCCATATGTGACCATATTTATGAACCGAGAGTTTGGGAAAATGGTAGGGTAGTATCGTCCGAATGCACGCTTCAGGAGGCCCACGTGTTGGATGCCGCTTCTTTACACCGTTTTAGTCTGGATCGAATATCCTAGGTCAGCTTGGACAAAAGTTCCCAGATTCTACTCCCAAGGAGACTTTTAAAGCTCCTGGTTGGCGAGTTTGTGCCGCAGATGCGCCGATCCACAGTTGTCCACATTGAATCGAAGTAGGTTCTGTTTTGACCATGCGTATACCCTATTCCGATCGGCTTGAAGTATTGTGCTATAATTTAGTGTATTTATTGTCCTCCACAGCTTGTTGTCCTCGGCATACAGAAGGTTGTTCGAACATATGAGGCGTGTTCTATAGTTAATATAGGTGCATAACAATTGAATTTCAATTACCAATCGCTCTGGTACTCGGACGGTAAGAGTGAAAAAGCGCAAGAAGGGGAATAAGAAGATGGGAAGGTTTGAGCAGTAGCATCCAAACCCCTATCCACCTTGCTCGATGCAGAAGATAGGGCACCGTTGATTATCCTCTGCGGTGGCCAGAGCATCAGCAATTTGTTTGAAGTGTGATTCATTGTATTACGTAGGCAGGATACTGTCAGGTTGCCCAGGCCTAGACAGGAGAACGATTAGGGTTCTCAACCAAAGCCTTTGGTTCAGAAACCTGACCGCAAGGCAGCGGGTTTGGCGGTGGGCTACAAGGAGTCCGTTTTAAGGAATAAGGTGCCACCCTCATTCCAACCCCCAACCTGGAGAACCAGGAGGCTGAGTTTGTCTGGCCTCTAACCATTGACCAATCTGGTATGAGTGACTCTGAAGGTGCAAAAGCACCACCCAGCATAGCTCAATGGATCGCTGAGGCACACAAACCATCGCACCACGGTTAGGTGCAGCCTCATTGCGATGGATATGTACAGGTGAATCCATACTCTTGCATGGGGGACATGAATAGGTGAAAATTTGGGATTTGCGTTTGATGATTAACATTCTGGCGGATGGTTGAGGTCAACGCCTAGTTATGATTTCATTAGCAGCATAACACTTGCGGAGAGAACTCTTTTCGGCAACTCACTTCGGACAAATACAATTACAAGACAGATAAACGTACAGCAAGCAAGCGAATGTTGGGGATGTGATTGATTAAACGAAGTCGATCAATAGTTCATTTGATACAGTCAGACGTCATGAGGCGCGTGAGCACGCGCGGAGACGCACACATACACAATGCAGAGACGCGTTGGACGGTAGGTCTACAATGGTCACTCTCAGTCGTAACCGCGGTGCGACATTACGGCCACGGCAACAGTATAGATGGTATCAGTGTTCTCTGCTTACACAAAACCGGCTGAATCAGTATGATTGCAAGGGCTACAGCGGTGGTCAACAAGCGCTTTCTGATTCACGTAGAGTAGCGCCTCGGTGCAGTGTAGAATACCTTGAATGCGTCATTAGTCCGAATATGATGGTCGATATTAAGCAGATGTTCGAGGATCGAGCTGCGGACATTCTTAACCAAACCATATTGCAAAGAGACAGGGCAGTGTTCCGATATCCACCTAGATTGACGCCTGGTCGTATGCTTGAGGTACCTTGCACCACAGAGGCAGGTGAACTGATATAGAACAAAAGATTCGGAACGAGCCGAGATTCTATCTTTCAGGCGATGCTTGACGAGCGGATCAGTTTCAGCAAATATATGAACTTTAGCGGCTTGATTTGTCTTGCTCACCGCCAGCGATAGTCTTTTATTCAGTAAGTCGAAAGCGGTATCTCCTTTGAAAGGAACTGAGAGGTCAGCATCCTTCTTTCTTGAAGTCGGTATTGCGGTAATTTGATCAGAAATAGTGCAGTGCTTTTGTGCTAAACGCTGCGGGATACCCGTTGCTCTGCAGCGTCTTTTGTATAAATTCCAATTCCGCTTCTAACGTTTCTAGGTTGCAAACTCTTGCTGCCCGATAGTGCAGACAACGCACCAGGTTTCTCTTGTACTTAATGGGTACAAAACTAAGAAAGTGCATGTATTGACCAACCCAGATGGTCTTACGGAAGCTTCTTCTCTCGAGTGAGCCATCGGTTCCACGTCGCTACAAAACGTCTGAAAACGGAAGTTCACCATCATTCTCCAGCTCGGAAGTGAATTTTACTGATGGATATGCGTTGTTTAACTTGTCCAGTAACTGAGCGGGATCGATGTAATAATCAAACACGATGAAGGTGTCATGCATATACCGCCGATAGAGATGAAGGGAATTGAGGTGGTGCAGGGTAGAGCCACGCTCGTCAAGTACCGGCTCTACCTGCTACCCTATTGCAACGCCATCTGTTTTCCGTAGTACTTTCTTTCGAATGAGGAGTGCTTGGTAAAGGTAATGCGTAAGTTTACTTATTTTACCTTTGGCACAGAGATTTCAGTGGCAATGTTATTATCAGCTATGTACTCACAAATAAAATTCACAGTTTCAAGTAAAGGAATATTTGTGAAAAGAGATTCTACGTCAAAGGAAAGCATCAATATGTCTTTCACAATGAAATGTTACAATTCATAAATAAATTCAAATGAATCACTCACAGAATGAATGATAGTTCTTTTCATAGCGATTAAAGAAATCCTTCAAGCCATTTAGAAAATGTGTTCACGGAGGAGCCAGACATCTCCATGATCGGACGCAGTAGCACATTGAGCTTATGCACTTTGGGTAAACCGTACAGGCGAGTTGGATGCTACCCGCACGGGGTTAGCCTCTCGAATGTGCAGGTATAAATATATTTACTGCGTTTCAGCTCCTTCAGTGATTTGATGAGTTTGCTTTCATCTTGTATCGTGCTATTCTTTTGTATTGGATCAACTCTGAATTTTCTCGTATCATACGAAATGGCATCTTCTCCATGTAGTCGGACCTATCCGTCAGCACCCAGCCGACTCCATATCCGGCCGAGTTAGCACAATGTCAGGATTGGACGTTAATTCCTTTACACCTTTCCGATGCTCACTATTGATCATCTTCGTGTATTGTTGTTTATAGCTCAGGTACTGCTGAGAATGGTGTACATTAGTGGTTATATGTATTTGGGCCTCTCTTGTAATAGCTCATGGAGGAGTTTCCCATGTGAATATAGAGCTCACGGTAGTTAGATCAAGGTAATTTGCGAGTTTGCTTCTAATTGCTGCCACATTGGTATGTAATCATAGTGTTATTGGTAGTCTGTTTCCCAGAAAAATGTTGTAAATTGAGTGTAGGCATGTTTGAATAGGTCTTTTGGTGTAACATGTTGAAAAGCAGCTGCAGCTTGTACTTCAGTCTCTAAATCCAAAGCGATTCGAGATGCAGTTCATTGCAACGCTATGGATACCATCTTGCAGAGTGTTTACTAATCAGATGTTTAGTAAATGACCACTGCAGGTGCTACATAACAATTATTTCACCCTTTCTCATATTTCCGTATATTACGCTGCAGTGTTGGAGGGTGGTGTCAACAGGTAGCTTGAAAAGCTCAAATCTATCACGATTTGTGTGTATTTTGTTTGATATACTGAACGTAGACCGTCTGGTAAGTGCCATTTGGTATTGGGCCTGTTCGGAGAAATTGAAGTTAGACAGTACCTAATCCCAACACCTCGCGTGGAAAACTGCGTAAGGACCCGTTCACTGTGCAGGGTAAAAAATCCTTTTGGGATGTAGTAGCCCTAAGACATGATACTTGATTAGTTAGCCGAGAGGTTCATCACACATATGCAGCACCGTGAGTCAAGAAAGTGCAAATCATCTTAAATGAGCAGTAGCGTCCCGGTGAAGCTCGTCACTCCAAAGCTTAGTGACTATTTTGATATCGTCAGCAACTAAAAAGGAAGTACCATGTTTTACAGATGTGATGATGTCATTGATGTAGAGCAAAAAGAGTAAGGGAGTGAGCACGCTCTCTTGAAAACTCTACTGGTGATGTAGTGTGGGGAAGAAAGATAATCACCTAAAGTGACTACCTGATGACGATCACTCATGTATGACGATAGCCAACCTAGTAATGATTCCCGGATCCCAAAGTTCTCCAACTTTTGTAGCAGTCGCTTGTGCGGTACTCGGTCGAACGCTTGGTGTATGTCAAGAAACAAGATTACTACTGCATAGCCGGAATCGATTGATTCTGAAATGTGATTAAGGTAATGCAGATGACAGATGTTGCATGCTCGCTTATTGAGAAAACCATGCTGCAATATATTGATCAGCCCAATAAAATCAACGTGGATCATGATCTCCATTCTGACCAGCTTTGCACGTGGCCGAGCGATTATCGGAGTGTGGAGGATTGATCGGTAGTTATCGATCGTTTGTTTGGGACCTCCTTTATGCCAAGGCATAATATATGACGTTTTCCATTCGTCTGGAAAGTGGCTAGATTCCCGCGATTGAGTAAATATGCTCCTCAGGAACAGTGGTAGATCAAATCCTCCTAGTTTAATGGCGGTCTATAGTAAGCCATCAGATCCCAGCTTGGAAGATGGCCTGATTGAGCTAATAGCTTGATGGATATCGTTCAGGGAAATATCGAATATGCTTAAGCGGTTTGTTACTGTGAGTTCTGTGCACACAGGCACCGGGTCAGCTTCACGACTTATAGTAGTGGCAAAAGAGTCACTGAATGTTTCACAGATTTCATCTGGGTCATGGAGTAAGTGACCCTCAACATTAACAATATCGGTAATAAGTGGGTAGCGGTCACTGTTCCTACGATGCAGTATTTTGACAAGGTCCCCCAACTTTGCAGCTTGTCCGTAAGGCTGTATGACCTTCATTTTTCGTTGTTTTAGTTGTGCGTGTTTGACTCTGGTGGTAAATTCATGCATTTGTAAGACAATTGAAACGTCATGGGTCCTTGTGAATCTTGCATCTAACATTTTGGTTTTCCCGCTGATTAAGTGCTCGACGGAATCTTTGGAGACGGGCTGGGTATGAATACATTGTGGAGCAAGGAAGGCTATAGCTTGCAGGATTTGTTTATAGAACTGCTCCACATCGGTGTACACACTGGTATAAAGGTAAAATACATCCTAGTCTTAGAAACGAATTAACTGCTGAAAGCATAACTGTTTTATCTCTTGTGTTGAAACTGTCGTTGTAGAGGCAATTTCAGTGAACATTTTGAGTTGGAAACGGATTCTGATCATGTTATGCTTGCTGTCAGGGAGATTTTTTAATATCACAGTCTGTAGATTCGGTAGCCCATTGTGAATAGTAATTCCAGTACATTGGCAAACCTGGTTAGACTTGTAATCCATTATGTCCAGCTACTAGCTCTGATGGAAGAAAGAAAAGAGGCGTGCCAAAGTGGACCTTAGGGGGGTTGAACAGGATAGTTTCGGTAGGTGGAAATCGCCGGCAATAACCTTCTGTCTGTGTGGCAACTCTGATGCGAAGTGAGATGCAGAAGTGATGTTAGCGATACTTACGTTAGACGCATTCGGTGGGTTGTAGGTACATTCGAGCAGTGTGCAAGATGGGACCCGCAATGGACAGCCAACTAGATTCAAGGATATTTTCCACTTGTGAGTGGTTTAAAGGTTTAGCTGTAAATGTTTTGTCTCGATACGTAATACAACCTTCACCTTTTCTACCACAGCGATCTTTTCGAAATAGTTGGTAGTTCGGGCTCATCAGAGTAGATTCAAGCTATCTGAAGAACATGTTTCACTGACGAGGATCGCTTGCGACGGTATTGAACGGAGCAATTATATTAATAAAATGCAGTTGGTTGATTGTGGAGCTGGCATTAATCATAATCACTGAAAATGTACTAAGTACTGGGGAATTATCGCTGTCCGTTCTGTGACCGTCTGAATTTTGCATTCGAGCATGATGCACATGGTAGGTAAGTACGAGTATGGTGTGCTCGCGTTGGACATTAGAAAGTTTGTTGAACATAATAGTATTTCATGTGGGGATATCGAGACAGTTGGGGGCACGACGGGAACCGTGGCATCATGCCTAGGTAGCCGTTGGTTTGACAACGGACTAGTATTTCATCTGGACAAATAGGAGGAAGATTGGGCTTAAGGTGTTGACCACCGCCGGATGTATCTGAGCTGATAATGGGTGCGAGTCCATTCCAGTCGCTGCTAAAAATTAGTTGTTGGAAGAAGCCGCGTGAGAGATTGAAGGAACCTGGAACGAAGCAGGTGGTAACATAGTCCTACTTGTCGATGTCCTTCCATTATCTGTGCAATTCCAGTGTTTGTTGTGAAGTGTAAGATGATAAATTGGCATAGCAAAAGGACAGTTATTATTGGTCTTATTCAACAAGGAAGGTTGTTTGCACTTGTGATTGGACGGGTAGGTGGATAGGGAATTTTTGGTGCCACCGAGTGTTTAGTTTTCATAGGTTTTTATAGACAGCTCTCAGGAATAAAAGAAATTCTCCCTGGGGGACGTTGGACTGTGGATTACATCAAGTTTTCTATACTTGGATGGGACTTGTTGGTTTGGACTGGGTTGTGATGTACCTAACGAGTTTTCATTACTTCCCCGTTCCACTCAGTTTGACTATAATTTATTCCTTATGCATTAGGAATTCGATATAGTGGTGTTGTCAGAAACAGGAGAACCCGCTGTGTCCGTTCCTTGTGTAGTGGATGTTTCAGTGGAGCAAAGAAAAACGGCTTCGGGGCTAGTTGACAACGTTAAACCATCGAGGTCTAAATCAATGCATTCAGTATCTACCTTGGATGCGCTCATTTTTTGATGTTTGGCTGAGATTTCTTGAAGAGAATAGTTATTTTTCCGGTGTTCGCGGCACAGTGCCAAGTTCGGACATTTGCAGAGATGTGCCATCTGGTCTAATTAAAATGCCGTTAAATTGGGTGTACTGGCCTTAGAAGGGTCCACAATGAAGGAATCGCTGTGCGAATTTCTCGCTCAAAAATTTGAAAATGGTTGGACAACAATGTTTTGATGTCTTTTTTAAATGTCGGCATTTGCAGTCAACGTTAGACATGTTGCAAGATTTCAATATCGTTAGTTTTACTTATCCAGACTCAGCCTCACCGGAACATTAAAAACCATCACATTTTTGCTCTACCTATTCGTTCATGCACTTCAGAAGCAACAGAGGCAATAAATTGCCTTGCCTTTACCATTAGAGCAGGATCAGTCTCCTCCAACAGGGTTATTGGTGTAGTCAAGCGTAATCAGTTGATCTTAGAGGAGTTCAAATAATGTCAGCGTGTTTCTCATCTCATTAAGTTTTGATTCCAAAGAAAGCAATTTAGCACTTAGTTCTGCGATGGGTATACTTTTGACCGAGGGACAGATTCGCTTTTGGGTCCCGCATTTTAATCGTTTTGCTAGTGGCGTGGAAAGTACACTACGTTTAGCTTGCTGAATGCAGCGTGACTTCGGTGGAACCATTGCGATCTGGGCTTGTCGAGGTCCAGACTCAATCTCCAAGGTAATATATTGATGCAACAAAACCCAACCTTGTGTTATTTCTCACAGTTGGAGTTTGGTAGTTGGGTTAGATTGCTAAGCTACGTTTGTCGACAATATACACAATTCAACGTACGTGTCCACAAATGCAACAAACCCAAGATAGCAGACGCAGACGGAAGTTGGGCTAGTCAATGGGCACCCCGAAATTAACCAGAGAACAATCACCGAAGTTACACAGATTGTAGTATACACCAAATTAATTACATTGGTGTATAATGCACAGAGAAAAAGCAGGTATAACAGAGCAATTCGGAAGAGAGACTGGGACCCAGCACAGTAATACATATGTGCTTTTGAAATTATGAACACGCCAGCGTTTGTACGCTTTGATTGCTTATTGGGCATAAATATTTCATATAATAATTTATTTATCAGCATCCACTTCAGAGTTACAACAGCTTACTTATCATCATTTAATGGTTTCATTTGGTAGAACATAAATATAAAACCCTTGCTGCTTTGCCTCAGTTGTATATCAACCTAAGCTGATAGCAGTACTGACCTTGTCTATTTAGTTTTACTGGTAAATTCGGACTCTCCCATCGCAGCCAACCCTACAACATGCCATAATTCTGAAGCGGTTTCCAAAATCTTTGCGAATCCTTGTAGCTTGGGTGATTCTACCGGAGGACCAGAGAGCTTAATGATATGACTTTAAACACGGTATGGAAGTATCTCTTCTGAATTTGAATTAGCCCAATTCTGATTAAGCTTGTTTGCTCTTCTAAAGTGACGCAGACTTGTTCAGTAACAAGGTTAATATGTAGAGCTCTCCCTAGGCCAAATTAATAAATAGTCAAGTTTTTAACAGCTTCTTAGGCAGAACGCAGTGGCCAATCTTATCTATTGGGAGCCACTGCATTTAACCTTATTGGTAATCTTACATAAAAATGATGAATAAAGGAAAGGAAAAGGAATGCTTCAACCCCATAAATGAGGTAAAAAGCGTAAAACTGGAGAGGCGCAAACGTTGTAAAAACGGCAATACACCACCCGGTAATTAAAATTGTCTGTTTAGTAAGCAATCGCTTTCAATGATTCATCAGTCCAGTACAATCATATATAGGGCTACAAATTGGAAAGAGTAAAATTGACCAGTTAGTACAAGTAATATGGATGAAAAATCGAAACTAATTAAGCATGACGGAGTTTGACCAAGTATAATTGACTTCAGTATCCCCGTTTCTCGGGCAAGAGAAGATGTAGAGAGTGGACTAGCTTCATTTTGCGAGCATAAAATCGGTTGAACTAATCGAATGCAAATTGCTTCGGCCGTCGCAAGTGTATGAAAACCTTGACCTTTTGATCGGTGCGATGGAACCTTGTATACAACTGCAAATGCACGCTTTAGGTCCACCTAATGCCCACTGTCGACAATATGAGCCAGAATGGAACTACTAATGACCTCCGGTGCCACCTAGATTTAACCAGGGAAAGCAAAGTTCATTCATGCGTTTGGACAAATGCCGCGCCACAGACGAACTCGAACTTACCATTTAACCTTGAAGCGGTCAGCATAGACAACATATCTTTGTTTCGTGAACGAACGAGTGGTTCACTAAAAGCACGCGCTTTAGCATAGCTGCTGTAAAGGTTGACTTGTGGCTTGAAGTGACTCAGCGACTGTGCTAGAGAAGAACTCCTCCGCTGCACACAGTTTCTAGCCATATACTCAGTCATCCAAGTGCCCGTCAGTAGTAAATGAGCTCAATCAGTTACACAGGTTATCCACTAAGTTTGCCGAAGCCAAAATCTGTGTTGTTTTCTTCAGTTATTGTGTTAAGCTGAATGAATATCCTGTCAGCTTTTGGAAGCAAGTGCACCTTTGTCGGATTAATCCCAATAACAAGACGCTTTACCTGCACGCATTAAACCAAAGTGACACCGTTCAGTCCAATTTTGTTGAGTTCTAAAGGAATATAGCACAACGCTAAGCGATAACGGAGGTGTTGGCTGTAGATGAGAAGACAATGTTCTTGGATTACGTTGAGACTATTGCTAGAAACCATGTGCAGCGGAGGCGTAATTTTCTAGCGCAGTCGGTGAGCATGCTTAAGCCGCAAGCCACGTTTCCATCCAGGCCAGACAGGTATGTGCACAACTGTTCTACTTTGAAAATGGGATAACACTTTAATCGAAGTTCTGTCACCGCCTAATCTTTTGCGCTTCTAGAAGCAGGGACAACCATCTCGACCATTAATTACAAGTTGAAAGCCTCTACTACCAGACGAACGGATTAGTCGTTAAGTCGAGTACATGTTTAGAACGTTTTAAGTGTTTTTTGGCGAATTGCTGCTAACAATATCATGAAAAAGCGTGTGCGTAATCATGGCCTGCTAACACGAAAACATATGGATGCGCTGAAAGAGCTAAAGTGCAATGAGGTGGTCATCGTGTGTAGACAAGAAAACGGTGCAGGGATTGTGCTACTAGACCGAAAAGACTACATAGATAAATTAACAACAATACTGAGCGACGAGACCAAGTTTTCGTGCAGTGAAGGGGAAATAGACCGAACGGAACAAATTGATGCACAGATCACAAAGTGCTTGCACGAACTTCGGACTAAAGGGTATATTTCAGATGCCGTGTATTAAAGCCTCAAACCTAGTGGCACAAACCTTCCAAGGCTTTACGTGTTACCGAAAATTCACAAAGTTAACATTCCACTCCGTCCCATTTTGTCAACGTTCAACTAGCCCTACCAAGTGGTCGCTCATTGGCTTGTAGAAATTTTGGAACCGGTGCGACAGCAGCTTGCAACTTACAGCCTACGTGACAGCATCAAAAATTCCAAAATTGACGGGAAAGTGCTACCTTTTTGATGTTGTCTTGCTTTTTACCAATCTTCCGCTTAATAACAAAATAGCTTACATTTGCGGCTATATAACCCAGTCAAGAATAAAAATGTGTACGACTATTCTTGAACTAAAATGCCTGCTGTTGCGCTGCACCTGGAATGTAAACTTCCTATTTAACGACAAATACTACCGGCAGAAGGACGGCGTGGCCATGGATCACCCATGGGTCCACTGCTGGCACACATATCTTCATGTCCAAGTTGGAAAAAGCAAGATTGAACGCGGATTTAGTCACTTTTAACCCACTACTATCGGTTCATGGACGATATATTCTTTGTGGTTGATGAACACGTTAACCTAGAAGAAATGCTTAACCGTTTTAACCGAGCGCATGCGGTACTGCATTTTATTTAATTAAAAGAAACTAAAGATCAGCTGCCGTATCTTGAAGTTCTGCTAACTAGGAGACGAGATGGTTCAATCCAATGGCAGGACTACAGAAAGCCAAAGTGGATTGTATGTATGTATGTAATCTCAACAGTCTAGTAACTAGACATAGAGCCAAGTTGTGAGAGGGCGTGATACTACCCGGTTGCCCAAGCCGAAGTAGGGAGTTGACTTAGGGGACTCCACCCCGAGCCTTTGGCTAAATAACCTGCCCGCAAGGCAGCGGGGCGAATTTAGGGAATCGCGCCCATTGGGAGGCATTGACTGAATGATCAGCTCATGCGCCTTTGTTTGGTAGATTACCAAACAGGGGCCCAATACTCCCCATGAAGTCAGCACAATTGCTGTAATACAATGCCCCACGGAGGAGGAACATTGTCGTAGAACACTTTGCTGGAACGGGGTACACCCGAACCACCCAGCTGGCACCACGGGGAGGTAGTTCGGCAAGCCAGCCAAAGGGGATTGGCCTGTATACGAATTCACAGATTCCTCTCTGATATATAAGCACAACATGATTCACTGTCTTACCACAACAGCACGTCGAATCTGCTCGAAATACACCCTAAAAGCGGAACTGATGTTTATACAGGATTTGTTGCGCAAAAATTGATACGCCGACAGATTTATCATAGGAAACCTTGGGGAAAAGCCTTAAAAAGTGCCAGGGGACGAAGTTACTGAGCGTTTAACCCGAAGTATTTCTAGCGCCATTAAGTTGACCTTTGCAGCAGCTAGGCTAAAGCGCGTGTATTTTACTAAATCATCCGTCCTTTCAGGAAACCAGGATAGGTTATCTATGCTGACCTCCTCAATGGTTATTTATCAGTTCGAGTGTGCCTGTGGCACAACATATATCGGTCGAATGGCGTAGCACTTGTTCAAACGCGTGAAGGAACATTACTTACCATGGTAGCATCTAGGTGGCACCGGGGTCAATAATAGTTCCATTCTGGCTCGTATTGTCGACTGTGGGCATCAGGTGGATCTAAGGCGTGCTTTTAGAGTTGTATACAAGGTTCCACCGCCCCGATCAAAATGTTAACGTTTTTGTACACTTTTGACGGCCGAAGCAATTTGCATTCGATTAGTTCAACCGTCTTTATGCTCGCAAAATGAAGGTAGTTCAGGCTCTACAGCTCCCCTTGCTCGAGAAAACGGAGGAAATTGAGGTCAAGGACATGAGATCAACCTCCGTAACATATAAGTAACTCGTTTCGTATTTTCATCTATATTACTTGTACTAACTTGTCAATTTTACTCTTTTCAATTTTTAGCCATATATATGATTATACCGGATTGATGAATCATTGAAAGCAATTGCTCACTAAACACTTTTCCTATTCTCATTTTTACATTGGGATGTTTACGTTAACTAAAGGGTTGCAGTGCGGTAGACAGGGATATTTTCTATTCACTCGGATGAATATATACTTCGTGAAAATTTCTTTTCAGGAATACGCCTGAATATTTTCTTCACTGATATGTTGGGTTTAGTGTTCATTAAAATTTGACACCAGAAATACAGGTTTTTGTTTCCGGGAGTTAGACAGCGTATTTACCGATGGCTTTATCCGCGAGAGACGTGGATCTAGCGGGAGGTATGTCTGGTAACGGCGCTGAGATATCAATATGGTTATAATTTAATTAATTTGTTTAAGCGGTTCCTGTATTTATGCCCTGTGGGACGGATTATCTAAGTTAGATCTGTCATAAATTTTCAGCATCCCACAAAAAAGTAGCTGGCCAAAATGGCAGACAAAATAAAAACACTCAGAACGTAAGGCTTTGGTAATAGTTTTACTCTAAATTTCCGAATCAGGTGTGTAGAAGGCAACAAATAGCACAAACACGCGCTTGTCAAGCTCGGGTTTTCCTTCGAATGTTTTACAATTTAACTGACTAACATGGCGTTATTTCCTTCACGGTCGATAATACACTTATGCCCTAATCGTGTACTGGTAAACAAGCCATCTTTGACATGACGTTGCGACATAGCATGTAAATAAAATATAAATCGGAGCACCTCAGCGAAATACACCCAACAAACACGGTATTAGAGAAAGCGTTAACTCTCAAATTATCCGCATTTGTCAACACTGAATCTCAAATGTCTGAAAAACTTAAACGTCCATATTTATGCCAATTTCACAAGCTTTTCCCAGTGGATTCCTTAAGCTACGCTGCTCTTTGCTCTTACTTACCTTCCCTCAACTTCTTGCATTTCTAACCAAGATAGTTTACGTCAAGGTGATTCGATTGCTGTCTATTTTTTCATGTATCCATGTACTTAGTACCAGTTGCTTTCAATTAGCATTTGCGTTGCACCCATTAATATTGAGTAGGCAACTGCGAGTACGGTTTCCACATTACAGAAATTCCCATTTAGTATAATTGTCCTTTATTTCATCGAGTTGCTTTTGGAACAATTTAGTTAGTAAGGTAATTAATAATTTTATGTCTCGCCAGGAGAGAAACTGCCTCCATACTTGGCACAGGGCACCTTCTTTGAGTAATACAGCAACCAAACATTTTCAATGAAGATATTTGGTCATGTCAATCGTAGGCTTACCGATTTAGCTGTAGGTAGTAAGGTTACTGACTATTGCTAAAAAGGTAAGCATAGGATTGACAAAAACAAACCTCTGTAGCAAAATGTTTCGCTCACTCGTTGAAACTTCCTTGACAAACAACTCTGAGCTTCGGTATAATAGTTAGTTAGCGTCGGTTATTTCCTCGTGTAGTAGTTGCTGACATAGTTCTTTATTTTGCTTGGTTATTTATAAGGCTTGGCGCCACAGAATTAATTCATATCAGTGTAGAATATGCCATATAGCCTTCCTAGAGGCTATGTATAACAATTCAAATTACGACTTAGCTTGTGAATCTCCTGACCAGCACTTTCACGAATTCAACGGTTTTTTTCATGACCTGCTTCTAGGAAATAATAGACCATCCGTCTCATCGAGTGAGATAAAATAATCCTAGACCCTTGTGCAATGGCTGACTCCATGATTCTAGCACCTACCAACAAAAACTGTCGCTATTATCATATTTGGCACAGTAAGTTCCCTCATAGCCCTACAATAGGCTGAGGTGATCTTGGATCAGTTTGCTAAATAGATTACGTACTGCCACGCGCTACACATTCGCCTAACAGACCTAGCACGTTGCAGTAGTCACATGTTTATCGCATTCAGAAGGCAGCCCCTACTTCAAAGCCCTCAAAAATTATCACGCTGCTTAATGTACTGGAGATATTAGATAGTGTTCTCGATTCAGCTTGGGCAAAAAATAACGCAAAGGTCCTTAAGAAAAAATATCCCAAACCCAGCAGCCTAGCTCTTAACACATTATTCGGTTATCGCCGCTACTGCGTCCATGCAAGACGATGTACTACCACTTGAAATTACCACCGTATTCAGAACGAGGAACCTAACACCCTCCAAATTATATACCAATATTTTTACTGATCGAATTTCCAGCAGCCACCTCCTGTTAGAATTACGAACCTGAAACTGGGATCGTAGTTGATACCAGTGCTGCAGAAAGCGTAGCTTCACCCGAACTTAGGGAGGCAGCTGAGCCGGCCATCTTCAATCTTCGCAGAGATAGCAGCAA
>CALYDF020001698.1:0-18350 GCA_944474145.2 Dicrocoelium dendriticum
CAACAGGTCATGGAATAAAATCCATCAGCGCTGCTTTTAGCCCAAGTAACACACCAGCTACGTCTTCCGCCATGCCGCCGTGCTGTGTAGCATCCTCCGCAGACACCTGCAGTATCATGCCGCCGCCCGAAAACCAGTAAGTGTGTATGTCTCACTCACTTATGCTTCCACAGAAATGGTAATGTTGCCCACTTTCAGCGCATGCAGTATCCTTACCCACTGTTCGCAGTCACAATGAAGCTGCCGATGTGCAATGGCAAGTGCATTAAATGTATATCCTCTGCTTTAAGTCCAAGTAACAAACCAGCAACGTCCTCCGCCAAGCCGCCGTCCTGTGTACCTTCCTCTGCTCACTTCGCCACTTGCGGAAACTAGCACCAGCATGATCACACGTTAGTGCGCTTTTTGAATTTACCTTATACCTCCACAGAAATTGTAACCATGCCCTTTCCAGGCTTGCAGCAACCTTACTCAGCGTCCCCATTGCGCTTGCATTTCCGAAAACTAACGCGTCCCCATCATCTAACTATGCGTGAACGACCCAAAGACCCTGTTCAGCGCCACCCACTGTCCTATAGCCATGTGTTCCCCCTCTGTAAGCATCACATAAACACCGGACGCCTTGCAGCGGTTGGAGCACTGGCATGTAGGTGCAGTGGGTGGGCCCGTAATCGTCCGCCGATTAAAGTACTGTTCCGTACTCTTCGGATACCGTTTGAAACTCAATGATTCACATTTCATTTTGTTTTCAGCCAACGCACCAGGTACAATGGCACCTTTGATCCTGTCGTGTCCCACGCGTGGTGTCACCAAGCACGGAGCGGCAGGCGCATCACCGGCCCGTCGCATGACGTAGTCTCATCTTCGGATTGTGCATCGTCGTGGCGGAGCATGAGCGTACATGTTGAGACCCGAAAGATGGTGAACTATGCTTGCGCAGGTTGAAGCCAGAGGAAACTCTGGTGGAGGACCGCAGCGATTCTGACGTGCAAATCGATCGTCAAACGTGAGTATAGGGGCGAAAGACTAATCGAACCATCTAGTAGCTGGTTCCCTCCGAAGTTTCCCTCAGGATAGCTGGCATTCTGAGAAACAAACAGTTTTATCCGGTAAAGCGAATGATTAGAGGCCTTGGGGACGAAACGTCCTCAACCTATTCTCAAACTTTAAATGGGTGAGAAGCTTAACTCGCTTGAGTGGAGTTATGCGTTGAATGTGAGTGCCAAGTGGGCCATTTTTGGTAAGCAGAACTGGCGCTGTGGGATGAACCAAACGTGCGGTTAAGGTGCCTAATGCAACGCTCATGAGATACCACGAAAGGTGTTGGTTGGTCCAGACAGCAGGACGGTGGCCATGGAAGTCGGAATCCGCTAAGGAGTGTGTAACAACTCACCTGCCGAATCAACCAGCCCTGAAAATGGATGGCGCTGGAGCGTTGAACCTATACCGTACCGTCACTGCAAGCTGAGTCGATGGCGTGTGGCGTGGGTTGATACCCAAGACTCAGGCAAGGAATGGTGGTGACGAGTAGGAGGGTCACCGTGGTGAGCGGGAAGCTCCGGGCGTGAGTCTGAGTGGAGCCGCCACGGGTGCAGATCTTGGTGGTAGTAGCAAATATTCAAGTGAGAACCTTGAAGGCCGAGGTGGAGAAGGGTTCCATGGGAACAGCAGTTGGCCATGGGTCAGGCGGTCCTAAGTGATCCGGTAACTCGGTACAGAGACGGGGTGCCTGACATGTTCAGGATTGCTGCGATTGTACTGTTGCAAGCAGCCCCCTGTAGCGAAAGGGAATCGGGTTAATATTCCCGACCCTGCCCACGGAGATTGATGTGTTCTGGCCTTGTGTTGGTTCGCATCGAGCGCGGTGACGCAAACGACCTCGGAGACGTCGGCAAGAGTTCTGGGAAGAGTTCTCTTTTCTTTATTAGGAGTGCACCATCCCCTGGAATCGGGTTGTCCGGAGATAGGGGACTAGCCTCCGTAAAGCACCACCCCTCTTGTGGTGTCCGGAACGCTCTTGTCGGCCCTTGAAAATCCGAGCGAGGCATTATAATTTCGTGGCAGGCCGTACCCATATCCGCATCAGGTCTCCAAGGTGAACAGCCTCTGGCAATTGAACAATGTAGGTAAGGGAAGTCGCAAATTGGATCCGTAACTTCGGGCTCTGAGAGCCGAGCTAATTGTCGTGATTAGTCAGGTTACAGGCGGCCGCCTTCGCCGCAGGTCGTTCATTGACGCTGACCTGCGGCTGTAGTGGGGTGGAGAAAGGAAGTACGGTGGGATTTGTGGGTCCGTGTGATCCGGTTCAGGTAAGTAACCAGCTCCTGACCAATCAACCCACGGTTTTCCCTCTCCAAAAGAATTCCAGACCGAGGTAACGGACAACCGTATCCACTTGCATCAACGGTAAAGACTCCTCCTCTGGACGGTATACAGTTGGTGCCAAGGCAGTGTTACCCACCTTTCGATTAGCCAGAATCGTCATCGACATTGATTTCTTGATGTTTACCAACATACCAGCTCGTGCCAGAGCGGCCTCAGTGGCGGTCAGTTTTGCAGATAAGCTACTACTGTTCTCTGCATAAAGAACAAGATCATCGGCATAGGCAACGGCGTGAAGCACTGTTGATCCCAATGGAAAACCAATAGACGGGTCTGCCGCCAGCAGTACCTCATCCATGGCCATGATGAAGAGAATTGGGGACAGTGGATCTCCTTGACGTACGCCGCGTCGGTTGTGAATAGAGCAATTATACAGCGTGGCTTCACCACACATGTATATGTTTCGGATATATGTCATCAATAGCGGTGGAGCTCCAAAGGACCGTGCACTACGGAGGATCGTATCGACCGACAGGGAGTCAAAAGCCTTGGAAACGTCAAGAAAGGCTGTCGCGAGACTCCTACTCTTACCCGCGCTTGCGCGCAGCGCCTCGTGTAGTGCTGAAGTGGCCTCCAGGCACCCATCCCTCGACATAAATGCAACCTGAAGGGAATTGAGCACCAGCTTCTGAGACCACTTTTAACAAGTACCTTATGTAGACACGGTATTATGACTGAGGCTACCGCAATCGGGCGATAGCCTGATGGTTTCTCTGGTTTGTCAACTTTGGGAAGAATACATATTCGAGCTTTCAACAGGTGCGATGGGATGGTAAAACTGCGCCGGGATCTTGCACGTCTTGGTTGCATGTTACAGATGATGTAAGTCGGAGACTGGGTCTCTCGTCCCGTGTGCGGAACACACGCTGATAAACGAACCTGTTTGTGTTGGGTAATACGGTAGGTGTTAGGGCAGCACCCGGATCCGGAGGATCTGTTTTCAACCGTCCCCATGCTGTAGTGTCTACAGCTTTGAGTACATCATATCGGACAGAACGGGCATCGTCAGTTTCGGTATATTCCGCCGACATACGACGGGGACTGGGTCCCTCGTCCCACGTGCTAATAACACGCGTGGGATACGCCGTATCAAGGGGCGTAACTATGACTCTCTAACATCTTCCGTCCCTGGTGCCTTGAGCTTTGCCTTAAGCTTCGGCTGTTGGTATATGCGACCGGCTTAAAGAGTGTTCCCTTGAGGATCACCGCCTTGGCGTGAAGGTGTGGGAGGAATAGTTACGGAACTCCAGTGCCTCTTCGCGGCCCCGCTAGTAATGTGGGCTTGTGTTGCGGCCCTTCGAGGCTTCGATGCTTGTCTGCAGCTAAATCTGGAGGAGCGGAGGCGCACAGGTTGGACGCCTGGGGGGAAGCTTGCGTCCGACGGTCGGACTATCAGCGAACAGCGTCCGCAATGTCGCGACTGGTTCGCTTAGTGTACAAGTCACGCCACTGTATCCAATACAGTTGTGGCCCCTGAAACTATGGATTGAGCGTCAGTAAAACATACACGCAGCTGTAGACATACAGCATGGGGACGGTTGAAGATCCTCGGATCCGGGTGCTGCCTCGCACTACGATTACCCATCCGTATCCCACGCGTGTTATTAGCACGCAGGACGAGGGACCCAGTCCCCGTCGTATGTCGACGGAATATACCGAAATTGACGATGCCCGTTCTGCCTGATATGATGTACTCAAAGCTGTAGACACTACAGCATGGGGACGGTTGAAAGGAGATCCTCCGGATCCGGGTGCTGCCCTAACACCTACCGTATTACCCATCACAAACAGGTTCGTTTATCAGCGTGTGTTCCGCACACGGGACGAGAGACCCAGTCTCCGTCTTACATCATCTGTAACATGCAACCAAGACGTGCAAGATCCCGGCGCAGTTTTACCACGTCAGTGGTGGGAACTTCTGCACGACCAGTGTGTGAGTTGCACACACAATGTGGGTGATCCGAAAAGCATGTCCAACGGAATTGACGGCGTCGGGCACGCAGTCAGTGACCGACCGACAGAGGGTTCCGAGGCCAAAGCTCCAATTGAAACTGACAGTATCGCGAGCTCACTGGCGAGGCGGTGTTCATCCACCAACGTTGGCACGTTGGACCGGGCCGCGTCAGTGAGTGAGCAGTTTCTTGAAACACAAGAACAAGACTCGGTACACGGGTTCCTGCTAACTGGGATGCCGTGCGATGTTTTCGGACAGATAATATTGCAATCGAGCCTGATGGAAGACGGAGGTGTTTGTCATGGACTTGGTGGATATGTGCCTGAGTGATGACTCTACGGTGCTTGATGCCGAAGTAGGTGTTGTTCAGGCATCTACGGAGGCGGACGTTTCCGACCCACTAGTTTTGAGAAACCGAGGAAATGGTATCCAATGCGAGTTCTGCGGACGCGATTTCCCATCCCGTATATCTCTTGGGCAACATCGTAGGCATAAACATCCTCGAGAGCACAATGAAAGGAAGCTCCAGCTAATGACGCGGTTTCCTAAGAATTGGTCGGGCAACGAGGACCGAGTTCTCGCGGAGAGTGTCAGTGGCCACAGGCTTTCGGCTTTAAGTCTGCGTGAGCTGGCTAAAACTCTCACCCGGCAGCTACCTAATAGGACCGTAGAGGCTATCTTCCTACGCTTAAAGAGGCACGCGTATCGTGGGGGACAGGGTTCAGTCGAAGTAATACCCGATGTGACCCCATTAGAGCGTGACGTCGACCTGGATAGGACGCCAAGTCCATTGACGAGCATTGACTCTGAACCAGTCCTAGTTCGATCTGTGCTTCCAATATTACAAGCAGCCGCCGATCTCTTGTCGACAGAGACAGGATCGGACCAACTGGGGAGGCTGAAACTGATGGACGCGGTGCGGGATGAGGAGGGCAGCTGTGTGTGGTGAAAGTTTGTCGAAGAAGCTAGACACGCATGCGAAGTTGCATTTTCCTCACCAACCGGTTCATCGCCCGCGGGCCAGTAAGCCAGTCGCTAAACCCAAGTCAGCGCGAGTCGAACGGCGACGTTGCTATGCAAAGATCCAGAGACTTTTGCTCGCAGGCGGAAAGATGCGGCAGGCAGGTGTTAGAGGGTACGTGATCGTCGTCTACCGAGGCGGCTGGTCCCTCTCAAGCTGAGCTGTTAACCTATTGGAAGGATGTGCTGGATGCTCCCAGTACGCCGGACGATAGGACGCCTAGGAAGTGCGCGGACATGGATTGGAGCTTAGTAGCACCTAATACCTCTGAGGAGGTTAAGGATGCCGTTCGCCGAATGCATACTGACTCGGCTGCCGGTCTTGATGGGTTAACACCCAAGAGCCTACGCAAGATACCAACGTCGTTTCTGAAGGGGTATCTGAACTTGATTCTATATACAGGTTGCCCACCACCGCACCTGTTGAAAGCTCGAATATGTCTTCTTCCCAAAGTTGACAAACCAGAGAAACCATCAGGCTATCGCCCGATTGCGGTAGCCTCAGTCATAATACGGTGTCTACATAAGGTACTTGTTAAAAGGTGGTCTCAGAAGCTGGTGCTCAATTCCCTTCAGGTTGCATTTTTGTCGAGGGATGGGTGCCTGGAGGCCACTTCAGCACTACACGAGGCGCTGCGCGCAAGCGCGGGTAAGAGTAGGAGTCTCGCGACAGCCTTTCTTGACGTTTCCAAGGCTTTTGACTCCCTGTCGTTCGATACGATCCTCCGTAGTGCACGGTCCTTTGGAGCTCCACCGCTATTGATGACATATATCCGAAACATATACATGTGTGGTGAAGCCACGCTGTATAATTGCTCTATTCACAACCGACGCGGCGTACGTCAAGGAGATCCACTGTCCCCAATTCTCTTCATCATGGCCATGGATGAGGTACTGCTGGCGGCAGACCCGTCTATTGGTTTTCCATTGGGATCAACAGTGCTTGACGCCGTTGCCTATGCCGATGATCTTGTTCTTTATGCAGAGAACAGTAGTAGCTTATCTGCAAAACTGACCGCCACCGAGGCCGCTCTGGCACGAGCTGGTATGTTGGTAAACATCAAGAAATCAATGTCGATGACGATTCTGGCTAATCGAAAGGTGGGTAACACTGCCTTGGCACCAACTGTATACCGTCCAGAGGAGGAGTCTTTACCGTTGATGCAAGTGGATACGGTTGTCCGTTACCTCGGTCTGGAATTCTTTTGGAGAGGGAAAACCGTGGGTTGATTGGTCAGGAGCTGGTTACTTACCTGAACCGGATCACACGGGCGCCGTTGAAGCCAAGTCAGCGAATGGAGATCCTTTTGGTATTTTTAGTACCAAAGTTCCTACACCAGTTGGTTCTTCAAGCCGTAAAACGACGAGTTCTTCGTCGTCTCGATGTCCAGATTTGAGACTCTGTCAGACGGTGGCTTAAGCTACCCAAGGATGCGGTTAATGGGTTTCTACATACACCCTCGCAAGCGGGGGGACTCGGTATTCCATGTGTTTCTGTGTTGATACTTTTGTTGCAGAGGGAACGGTTCGCCAAGTTGCTTGGTTCACCGCATGCTACTGTTAAAGTGGTGGCAATGCAGCGGGGCCACGCGCGCATACTCCATGCGGTTAACCAGCCCGTCAGAGTAGGTGGAATTGTGGTGTGCACAAAGGAGGAGGCCGCAGCGGCTTGGAGAGCATTGTGGTTGTCGAGTTCAGACGGGAGGGATTTGACTACTGAACCTATGGGCGTGGAGTCCACCTCATGGCTATCCCATCCTGGTAAGATGTTCTCTCGATTGTACATCCGTTCCATCCATTTGCGTGCAGGGTGTTTGTTCACCCATGTCAGGAGTAGCCGGGGAGCCCGCTTGGTTGACGTTAATTGTTCGGGGGGTGTGGGGAGCCCGAGTCTATAAACCATATCCTTCAGAAGTGTGCTAAGACGCACAAAGCTAGGATCTTGCACCACAACAAGGTGGCTAGGAAACTGGCTGAGCTATTCCGAAAGTTCGCAGTTGAGGTACATGAGGAACCGCATATTCCACTAGTACGTAGCTTTTGCAAACCCGATCTTATCATCGTTATCGGGCGAGTGGCTTATGTGGTTGATGTGACAATCGTGGCGGGTTACAGGTTGCGTGAGAGTTGGGATCTCAAAATTGCTAAGTACGGGGTGCCGGAAATCAACATTGCCATGGTCGACCGGCTCCGGGCCCGAGAAACCGACTTTCTGCAACTGATACACCTGCCCCTCATTATCTCCAACCGTGGACATATTTACTCAGAATCATCCTATGGTCTCCGCACCTTGGGTATTTCCTCGAGTTGCCTCCGTATGCTAGGCTTGATTGGGTCGTTGGAGGATAAGTGTCGTTCTAGTCGAGTGCGTCGAAGCAGAGGGGTTTGTGTGGATAGGTTGGGAATGCCAAGCTCACCGTCTAGGATGTCGGCATGAAAGAACGCTGTCGCTGTATCAGAAGGAATTTGTATCCATTGGCGGATGTGGCGGCGCACGGAAAGGTAGATCTTTTTGATTGTCGCCTTGTGGACAACGGCCAACGATAGTGCGTGTATATGTCGAGGGATAAAGAATGTTCTCAGGATATCCAGACGTGGTAGTTTCAGGGCGCTTGAGAAACTTCGCGCAACGTCTGGTTGATGATCGTCAGTGTGGACGTAGGCAGTTTGCCCCTCCAGTTAAAAGGCAAGCCAAGGAAATTAAATTCCTCGTCAATTTGTAGAGAAGCGACTTCGAGGTAATTCGTTGTTAGGGGTGCCGTGTTATTAATTGTCAATTTACGCCGTCCGTCTGCGACAATGTCAACCACTCTTGACTTCAGCTGATTCAACTTCAACCGCACCAGTTCCAGCGATGACGCCAGGCATTCGACCCTAGTTTCAAGGTTGGCCCGGTCTTGGGCGAGCAGGATGACGTCATCTGCATAGGCCAAGTAGTCGATCGTTCCACCCGGCGATTGCCAACCGAAGTGGGTGGTTGACTTAAGCACCTCGTCCAGAGTCATTATAAACAACAAAGGAGAGAGCGGATCACCTTGCCTGACTCCACGATTGGGATGGAAGTCGCAGTCGTCTATCCGGGAAGTTGCTGTATGGTAATAGCTGCGTAGGTGGTTGAGTAAGTGAGTGGGGGCACCAAAACTTTCGGCGGCGCGTAGGAGAGAGTCGTGTGATACCAGGTCGAATGCTTTAGATATGTCGAGGGTAGCGAAGGATAGGTTCCGGCAGTTCGAGTGGGCATGTCGCATGCAGGCGTGCAGGATAGCCGGCGCCTCAAAACTGCCGTCCTTTTTGACGAATCCAAATTGTGGGCGGTCTAGCGGGAAGGAAGGAAGCCAGCGATCAGTCAGGATTTTGTGTAACTGCCTGGTGAAGACGGAAGTCACTGAGATAGGACGAAAGTCGCCTGGTTCGATCGCTCCCGGAAACTTGGGCACAAACGTTATCCGGGCCACGTTTATGTGGCTGGGAAATGGGCAGGCGGCTAGAAGACAGTTTAGAAAAGCAGCTAGGTAGCTTCCCGGTAAGCGGCGAAGGTCTCCCACAGTGCCGCGGTCGACTCCGGGTGAGCATCCTTCCAAGTTCCTTAAAGCTCTCGGTTTCGTCAATTGAGATGGGATTCACGAGTGTGGCGTTACTCTCTAAGAATGACATTGGTGGTCTGGCGTCGACGGCAGCCGGGGTCTGGAGGACGTCAAACCAGTGTGAATTGAAATTGTCCCGGCGCTTCGTGGAGTCAGCGTAGGCCGTACGCCATCGGCCATCAAGTACGGTCGCGACGGCATCTTTGCGTCGGAGGTGGTATAGCCGTTGCAGGTGGCCATATTGTAAACGACGTAGTTGCCGGCGATTAGGGGCCTGAGGCTTGGGTTTGGATGGTCTCCAGGTGTGCGGGTAGGTAACTCGACAAAACTCGTCGAGGTCCCTTGCGAAGAGGTCATAGGTTGGGATTTTTCTCGGTGACTCCGTAGGATGGAAAGGAGTCTCGCGGAGACCGGAGTCTTAGCGGTCGAGGCTTGTAATACTGTGATTGCCGCGTCTATTAGTTGGATGTAGGAGGTAGGTGAATCGGCCTCTGTCGAGGGATCGGGGTCTAGGATAGTGTCGGGTAGCGGGGATGACGCTTCCGTTGTTGAAAGAGCTAGGTCAACAATGTCCGACTCACCTAGGTCCACGGGAGGAGGTTGATATATGCATTTGGGCACAAATAGACTGGACTCTTGCATGACTGGTTCTCTGTATGTTGTGATGACCGGATCGACTGAAATTGGACTTGGATGTGTTTCGGCCGCAACTAACGTGGGCGATGTTGGAAGGCTGTGATATCTTTGGAGTGGAATCTCACTGGCGATGTACTCGGCTGCGTCGCGTGGATTTGGAAGCGCATGTGATGTAATCAGCACTGTTGAGGTCACAAGATCTACATGAAGCGACTCCCCGGACGAGCCTGAGGTATCTAAACTTGGAGAGGATGGGGAGGATACCTCCCTGGAGCGGTTGGTGTAGTTACTATGCGGGCGCGCTGAGGATGAAGCAACGTTACGTGATGGGCGTCGCCATTTAAGAAGTTGAAGCCGCTTCTTTAAGCTTTCCACTGACCTTCTTGGCATGTAAGCGTGTATAGCCGGAAGAAGTTCCTGGAGCATTGGATGAGAGCCACTTAGTTGGTGCGCAAGTCGGAGCAAGGTGGTATCTTCTAAGGTGCTCCAGCGCATTGTGTAGCGAGGTAGCTGTTGCAAGTATTTGGCGTTGTACTCCGAAGGGTGTATGTGGCGCATATGCTGCGAGAGGCCTACAACTTTGTGGAAACGCTGTTGACAGATTGAGCAGGTTGGGGTTATTGGTGGCAATAACCGTATGGCTGGGTTTCGGGCATGGGCTGCCCTGTGTCTCAGTAAACCTGACCGGAGCCGGAAGGTGCGCGGGCATCGGTCACAACGAAAGGCTTCGGGAGAGACGTCGTTGAACGGGGCACTGTGAATCACTGTAGGTGATGTTGGGGGGTGAGGGAAGGGAATAGGCAGCTGGTTCCGCGTACTGGAGATGGGATCAACAGGGGCCGATCCGGTAGTGGTGCTTTCATTGGTGTCATCTCCAGTTACACTGCCGCCCTGACACAGCGGGGCGGGAGTAGTCAGGTTACAGGCGGGCGCCTGCGCCGCGGGTCGTTCACCGACCCTTATCCGCGGCTGTAGTGGGGTGGAGAAAGGAGGTACGGTGGGATTTGTGGGTCCGGAGTTAGGATAGGGACCGGGAAGTACGTCATCGTCGTCAGCTTGACGAGGGGTTGTGGTAGCATGAGAGGGTGCTCTTGGCCTATTTCGGCGGGGATGGGTTCTGGTGATGTAGAGGCGTCGGATTCGGGGTAGTCTTCTGTTATCGTAGAAGAGGCAGAAGAAAGTTCGGTGCTAGCTGCTGATCGGACGCTTCTTTCCTGTGCTGCCTGAGTGACGTCCAGCTTCGGCTTCGTCCAGTGAAGGTGCTGTAACCTCGTCTTCAGTGTGGCCACGGTTCGGTGGGGGAAGTGTTGTTGAAGCCGTGCCAACAGGGATTTCAGCAGCTTCTCTCCGGAATGTAATTCGTTGGCTAATCGCATTAATTCGGCGTCTTCTTCCCTCGTCCAGAAGACGCTCCGAATAGCTCTCCTCGATGACATGAGGGCGCGATAGTCATCCTTGTGAGTCCTCCTTCAGTGTGTCACCAAGGCTCTAGCCGTAGGAAACGATCGGTCGCAGACGGGGCAGGAAGCAGGGCCATTCTCGGCGACCGTCCTTTCAAGCCGGCAAGTGTAGAGTTGCAGCGGTGGCAGATAGAGCAGCGATGTAAATGTTCCAAGAGCGTTGAGGGGAGGGTTGGAGTTTGGTAGTGGAGATACCGTGGGCGCGGGAGGCTGATTGAACTGGTGATCCATGTGCAGGTTTGAATAGGTGACAACAGATTGGGAGACTGAGAGACGCGGGTACCATAGAGCTCGGGCCAGATAAATGTAAATAAATAAATGCTAGGTAATCTAAGTGAAGAGGATGTGGTGGAACCCTAGTAAAGTATATGTATAAAAGCAGTGTGGTAGGAAAAGATCAAGCATACTATAGGGTCAGTGTCAGTTGCGTGCAGAAAATAATCCTATTGCGGAGAACGTTGGTACGGCTAGGTAGGACAAGCCTTGCAAATAGACACTCAGTAGGGCCAGGTAATCCGAGGCGGAAAGGCCTACATACAGAGACAACTAGCGAAGTCGGATAATTAAGGGGAATGGGTCACGTATAACTAAGGCTATGTGCCGAAGGGGCAATAAAGCGTTGGGAAAATGCATCTTGCAGGGCAGGTAATAAGGAATGCAACCTAAGAAGGTGTCCGAACATTGTAAAACTTAGTAGAAAGACGGAAGGGGTAGCAAAAATTAGAATAAGACAGGTGGTGTAAAGAAAAAATAAATACATAAATAATGCACACCGGATTTCGTGGGTAGATCACAGAGTAGGGATCCAGGAAGCAATAATGAATTAAAAAGTAGAAAAATCTGTCCAAAAGTTAAGAAATATTTAGTTTGTACCTTAGTACATAAATATAACTAAACAGTAACGGAAAAAAACGAGAAAAATTATTAAATTACTCCCAAGCTTCCCGTAGAAAATGCCTAGGTGTCAGCTCATATAAACAAATATTGTAGCAAAATGCATAAATTTTATTCTATAAAAAGCGTTTAGAAGAAACAGAAGTAAGATCTAGATTATTAATAAAAAGTAAATTTAAAGGCCAAATAAAGACCACACTAAAACCGCTGGAGCATAAAAACTGCTCAACCGATTTCCGCAATTTTGGTCTCATTGGATGTAGCAGCACATTACGAACCATGCATTTATGGCCGCAATAAGCCTGGAGTAGCCTAAACCAGTAAAGAGAAACTGGGTCAAAATAGTTAAACTTATAAATTTGTCCGCAATCACTGTCCTCACAGAAAAACCATACACACCATTCGAAAGGGTTAACAAAACTGAATAAGAACAACATACCATAAGGTTTCAAATGCCTCAACGAGTGTTTTCCCGCACTCGGTGCGCCGGGGTACAAAACCCGGCCGTAGTGGTGAGTCTCATTGCCCATCGACATCATGTCGGGCAACTATGCGACTTGTCCACTCTACCTGTGGTCTGATCGGCTATGCCTGGCAGTTTTATAATGCACCGGATCCACCGGGGCATGCCTGCTCTGTCGTTGCGACGTGTTGCTCGGTGCACTGATTAACGTTTCATAGTGCGGCCGTTGCGCATTTCGTAACCGTTTACTGCTCCATTGGCGGGTGGATTTCATCATTCTGTTCGGGGCTAGCGTGCACCTTGCGGGCGAGGGCTGTTGTCAGTCATCTCTGTTTGAGTGTGCGTGATGCTCTTACCTTGGTTAAGCCGACTGGCTTGTTCTGTACGTTGAGCGGTCAATGGGGGCATGACCTGCATCAACTGTGTTTGAACGATAATCCGATTGCTTTCAAGCAATGAAGGCCGCGGGATAGGGCGATCCTGACGGTGAAGAGAAATTGCATGGTCCGCACGGTTGGTGCTCCGTGTGGTGTTTGTTCTGGTCTGCGGGACCTGAACGTGGTGAACAATCTGGTTGATCCTGCCAGTAGTCATATGCTTGTCTCAGAGATTAAGCCATGCATGTCTAAGTACAGACCTTCAAACGGTGAAACCGCGAATGGCTCATTAAATCAGCTATGGTTCCTTAGATCGTACATACTACATGGATAACTGTAGTAATTCTAGAGCTAATACATGCCACTATGCCCTGACCCGCGAGGGAACGGGTGGATTTATTAGAACAGAACCAACCGGTTGTGGCCTTGGTCACTTCCGTTGCACTCTGTGATGACTCTGGATAACTTCACTGATCGCAGTCGGCCTTGTGTCGGCGACGGATCTTTCAAATGTCTGCCCTATCAATTTTCGATGGTAGGTGACCTGCCTACCATGGTGATAACGGGTAACGGGGAATCAGGGTTCGATTCCGGAGAGGGAGCCTGAGAAACGGCTACCACTTCCAAGGAAGGCAGCAGGCGCGCAAATTACCCAATCCCGGCACGGGGAGGTAGTGACGAAAAATACGGATACGGGACTCATCAGAGGCTCCGTAATTCGAATGAGTACACTTTAAATCCTTGTACGAGGATCAACTGGAGGGCAAGTCTGGTGCCAGCAGCCGCGGTAACTCCAGCTCCAGAAGCGTATATTAAAGTTGTTGCAGTTAAAAAGCTCGTAGTTGGATCTGGGTCGCATGGCTACATGCTGCGCTCGTATTTCCAATCTGGTTACGACTGGAGCGGATTTGTGAGTCAGTGTCGTGGTTGTGCAGCCTTTCTGCCGTGTCTGGTTTCCAGGTGCTGGCTATCAGTGGGTTCGTCTCGCTGTTTAGTTGGCATGCTTCTCGATGCCTTTCAACGGGTGTCGGATGCGGACGGCACGTTTACTTTGAACAAATTTGAGTGCTCAAAGCAGGCCACAGAGCCTGAAAATTCTTGCATGGAATAATGAAATAGGACTTCGGTTCTATTTTGTTGGTTTTCGGATCCGAAGTAATGGTTAAGAGGGACAGACGGGGGCATTTGTATGGCGGTGTTAGAGGTGAAATTCTTGGATCGCCGCCAGACAAACTACAGCGAAAGCATTTGCCAAGGATGTTTTCATTGATCTGGAGCGAAAGTCAGAGGTTCGAAGACGATCAGATACCGTCCTAGTTCTGACCATAAACGATGCCAACTGACGATCCGCGGTGGTTCTTTTATTGTCCCCGCGGGCAGTCCCCGGGAAACCTTTAAGTCTTTGGGCTCCGGGGGAAGTATGGTTGCAAAGCTGAAACTTAAAGGAATTGACGGAAGGGCACCACCAGGAGTGGAGCCTGCGGCTTAATTCGACTCAACACGGGAAATCTCACCCGGCCCGGACACCGTGAGGATTGACAGATTGAAAGCTCTTTCTTGATTCGGTGGTTGGTGGTGCATGGCCGTTCTTAGTTGGTGGAGCGATTTGTCTGGTTAATTCCGATAACGAACGAGACTTTGGCCTGCTAAATAGTAAGCCTGTCCTGTGTGCTCGTGCGGGTGACGGTGCTCATTGCCCTTCGAGGCGGTGGTGTCGTTCGCCGGCGGGTGCTGCGCAGGTGTTTACTTCTTAGAGGGACAAGCGGCGAGACAGTCGCACGAAAATGAGCAATAACAGGTCTGTGATGCCCTTAGATGTCCGGGGCCGCACGTGCGCTACAATGACGGTTTCAGCGAGTTTGGAAACCTGGCCTGAGAGGGTTGGGCAAACTGAATCATCACCGTCGTGACTGGGATCGGGGCTTGCAATTATTCCCCGTGAACGAGGAATTCCTGGTAAGTGCAAGTCATAAGCTTGCGCTGATTACGTCCCTGCCCTTTGTACACACCGCCCGTCGCTACTACCGATTGAATGGTTTAGCAAGGTCCTCGGATTGGTGCCATTGTAGTTGCTTCGGCGACTCGACCGGTGCTGAGAAGACGACCAAACTTGATCATTTAGAGGAAGTAAAAGTCGTAACAAGGTTTCCGTAGGTGAACCTGCGGAAGGATCATTACAGCATTCACAACTCCAAATGATCAGCTGGTGGCTGACATTATTACCAGTACGAGTCCACTTACTCGTCATTATTTTGCTATGCCTGCGGACTTGTCCGCTACGCACAGCGCACGTTGACCAGGGTGCCTACCTGTCTGATACCCGCGACATGCATGCGGCCTATGGCTGCCTGCCCCTGTTGTGGGGACGGGGTGTACTGTAAACATAACGGTACTAGGCTCAATGAGTGGTGAATATCAAGGGCTACGGCCCGGCCACCGCCCTATGTTTATCCTATTTCACAGTATGAGTGACGCATGTTAGATTCGTTCTGCATGTGTCAATGCTCATTAATGCTCCCGGCCTACACTGGGTTGCATTTACAGTCGCCTGGCGTTGCCTTGACCTAGGTTTGACTGTGAAAACGGCTAATCACCTGTCACTAAGCCGTGAGCGGTGGATCACTCGACTCGTTTGTCGATGAAGAGCGCAGCGAACTATGTAAATTAATGTGAACTGCATAGTGTAGGACTAGTTAATACTAGTCCGAGAAGGTGCGCGAAATTAAGTGCGCAATTGGAGTCGGACACAGCGGGCTTTATTCTATGGGCTACAAGAAGACGCGGACGGATGAAGCGAGACAAGAGCGAACACGTGAGCGCTGGGAATTTACAGGGCGGTCGAGTGTCGAACCGGTTGCAAGGGAGATTAAAACAAGATGGAATAATGTACAAGTAAATTGTGCATGAAAGATAGCAGCTATCTTTTTGGGCGCTACAGGTCGATGGTGACGACTTCTCGCCGACCACCGCGGTCAATTGTGTACGTCTTACTCGCACGGTGTAGCACTTTGAAAGGTCCTATGTACGGCGACTGAAGAGGCTGTCGAACACCGTCTGCGCGAAGAAAGAAGTGTGAGCACGTAGACAGCTTCTTAGGCACGTACCCTGTTGTCTTCTGCGATCGAGGAGCGGATGGACGCAGCTCACGCATCTGGTGAGCCAATCGATCGGTGTAACTTCCGTAGTCAAAAGAGGAAGTAGAGGAGGCTGGTGCTATCAGCTGTCCGGGCAACCGCAGCGTGCAACCGTAGACTAGCTGCGTTGGTGTTGCGTCGAAATCGGTTTTAACAGTGTTCTTTAATCCTAGGAGGACGAAGAGAGGTGTTTCAGACCATGAAGGGTTTGCGAGCGCACGTAGCGCTGCCTTCAACTGGCGGTGATAACGCTTCACCATATCGTTAGCGGTCGGATGATATGCTGTTGTCTGAACGGGGCGAAAGCCTAAATCCTTAAGCAACGTGGCAAATGTCAACGAGAAATGTGACCCTCGATCGGTGGTTACGATGGCGAGACAGCCGTATTGAACTACCCAGCGCTCCAGAAAAGCTTTCGCTACCGTTTCCGAGGAGCAATTTGGGATAGGGACGGCCTCAGGCCATCAAGTAAATCGATCGATACAGGTCAGTAGATATACAGAGCCTTTGGAAGGCGGCAGAGGACCTACGACGTCGACGTGCACGTGATGAAAACGTACGTCTGGCGTCGGAAACGTACCTAATGGGCTTCTCGTGTGCTTATGCACCTCCGCGCATTAATACGGAAAGCAAGCAGCCGCCCAAGTACGTACGTCCCGATTGACATTACGCCAAACGAAACGTGCGGTTACGAGTTTAAACGATGCACAAACGCCTGGATGAGACAAGCCGTGCAACGTGTCCAACATGGTCTGCCGAAACTCGCGTGGGACGACTGCGTGCGGCGTGCCCAAAGATAAATGGCAAAGTATAGCTCCGTCTGATGATGTCAGAAAAACGGATCGCATGTCCAGTGAGGGAGACCTGCGTAGTAGATCAACCTCAGGATCGTTGAGTTGCGCTGTGGCCATGGCTGCCAAGTCCATAGCAGTGCCGGCGTCAGCGCAGATAGCTTGGATGCGGGAAAGTGCATCAGCGACGGCGTTACGCACACCTGAGACATGCCATATATCAGTCGTAAACTGAGCGATATAGGCAAGGTGGCGCGACTCTCTAGGAGAGTATCGGTCGATAGTCGAGCCGAGCACGTAAGTCAGGGGTTTGCGGTCGGTGAAGACGGCAAAGGAGCGGCCTTCTAGGACGTGTCGAAAGTGACGTATCGCTAGATATATGGCTAGTAGTTCTCTACCGAATGTGCTGTAGCGAGATTCGGTAGGTTGTAGGCGTGTGGGGAAAAACGCTAAGGGCTGCCACGTGTCGGCTATTTGTTGCTGCAAAAAAGCGCCGACTGCCACGTCCGAGATGTCAGTACTGAGGGACAGTGGGGAGGCCGGATCGTGATGCGCTATAGAAGCTATGTTGGCGATAGCCTCTTTCAGCGACTTAAAAGCAGCGCGTGCAGCGGCAGAAAATTCGAATTTCTTGAGTTTCCCTCGGGGAAGGTCTGTGAGGGGTTGCACCAGCGAGGCGCAGTCGGTAATGAACCGTCGGTAAAAGTTGACAAGCCCATCAAAACGCCTGAGCTGTTTGAAAGAATGAGGGAAGTTTACTGATTTGACACCAAACGAACACATTTCTACCTTGATCGTCACCCCGTGTTGAGATAAACAATCAAAAAGTGTTCGTACGTGGCGCATGTGTTCTTCTCGTGAAGAGCTCGCGATTAAAATGTCGTCGAGATAAGCGTAAGCGAAGTCTAAGCCGCGACAAACTTGGTCGATGAAGCGCTGAAAAGTTTGCGCGCCATTATTTAGACCAAATGGCATGCGCAGAAACTCAAACAAACCAAATGAAGTCGTCACCGCAGTTTTAGCGATGGCCGCTTCGGCTACCGGTTTTGCTGGATATTTTTTCCCGCCAGACTGGCGATGGGATCCACAATGAGTGGGATCGGGTAGCGATCAGGCGTGGCAACGGTATTCAAGGTTCAATAGTTGTCGCAAGGATGACAGTCCCCATGACCTTCTTCGGGACCATGTGCCGAGGTGACGCCCATGGGCGATTGGACGGTTTGACGACACCTAACTGAAGTGTACGGTCAAATTCAGCTCGCGCAGCACGTAACCTGTCAGAAGCAAGCAGTCTTGACCGTGCACTAACTGGTTCAACACGCGGGACTATATGATGAGCGACCTCTGTCGGGACTGGAGGAAGCTCCGCAGCTGGTGACACTGTGAAAAGTCGGTCCTTCAGGGACAAAACGTATGTTCTGCACACAAAGGGACCAGGCGAAAACGCAGGCAGAGGGCGAGTGAAACATATCGGTATATACAGCTAGTTGGATCCATAATTAACGACCTTTGTGAATGCATGACATTTTTCCTTTGATTCAGTCAAACAAACTCACTCCAATGCATCCCAGTGTTGGCCAATCAGCGTGCATGCGAGAAACGTGTGAACGTCCAATTAGCTGCCGCCTTTCCTTGCGGCAACCTAACGGCTTCCT
>CALYDF020001698.1:18393-40893 GCA_944474145.2 Dicrocoelium dendriticum
AGGTCAAAATGAAGAAATTTAATCAAGCGTGGGTAAACGGCGGGATCAATTATTACTCTTTTTCCTCTCGAATGCACAGGTGCCTGCCTGAATCTCCCTCTCTCGTTGGTCATGGTTACATGTCCTAGGCGCCTCCTCGTGGCGACCGCCGGGTTAGGAGATGGGTTCGCCTGTCTCTTAGCTAAGACCCATACACCCCACGGCAAACCGACTCCCCGTTTGTGGACGAATTTGACGGTCACTAAAGCTAAACAAATTACATTGCATTTAAGAGGGCCTCGAGCACTCTCATAGACCGTGGTGAAATATCTGGTGGTGTTTCCGATAATGGTATTGTGTAAGTGAGAGAGATTGCGGATGAGAGTGCTCAGAGAGTGCGAGATGTCGACTCTCGAGGCAACGACGGACGTAACATTGTGTCGCTCCTGTGCATGCTGAATTATTTCTGTGCAATTTATTCCCAGTTTGGATGTCTTCATACTATTCTTCTCCATTTTGTTCGGCCGATCGGATTCCGGATTAAAATTTCAACATTTGTCAACGGCACGTCCACAAGGTCTAATTTATAGATATACTACTTAAATATGATTGGTAAGTACGACTAGAGTGCGTTAACCTGGAGCTCGGGCCTTTTTGTTCTTAGTTTTTCTACTATTCTTATTCAGTTTTGTTAGCTCTTTTTAATGGTGTGTTTGGTTTCTCTGTACGGACAGTGGGTGCGGATATATTCACCAGCTTTGCTATTTCTCACGGGTTATTATTTACTGGTATGCGCTACGTTACGTGTACTAAGGCCATATATGCATCGTTATCTTTGGCATTTGCTGCTGCATCTGATGAGACGAGTTTGTCGGATTTCGGTTAAGTAGTTCTCATGCTACAGCGATTTTAGTGATTTTTAGTGATTTTTATGCCAAGTTTCTCGTCTCTCTAGTATATGTCGAGAACCAAAGCGAATTAAGCATCCACTGCTTTGACCGATATTATAGATAATGCTATTACGATCGGTTTAAATACCTGTGCAATTAATTCTGACTAACGGTATTGAAGATAGGCGTGAAAACACCGGTGACCTAGTTGTTGACAAAGGGCATACGTGTACTTAGCTGGAAAGCTGGATTTTCAGCTTCTGCGTATTGCTGCTTTTCCCTTTATAATATACCCTTCGTAACTTGTAGAGAATTAAATTCTGCATCTTTTAGTCTTTCATTATTTTTATCGCTGGAGCCACCGGTAAACAGTTATTTTGGTTTTAATATTTTTAGGGGCAATGATGATACCCACCAACGGTTTAATATAGGATTTTCTCGGGCGGGTGCTAGATTTCTTATTTCAAATGCGGTAAAGTTCATTGACCGAAAAGTTGGTTAAGCGTATTTTTCTAAGTCATTATATGTATAGATATCGATATCTTTTCTTATAATCTCTCGGCAGGCTTTACCCAAATTTTGTCGACGTTTGCCTGCAGATTTGACATACCCCGTATGGCGCGCATGTCAGCTCATTAAATCAAAAGGTGATATCCATTTAGCCTTTGATTTTTCTTTTTATTATTAATTTAGATCTTACTTTGGTTTCATTTAAACGCTTTTTATAGAATAAAATTTATACCTTTTATCACAACATTTGTTTAAATGAGCTGACATATGGGCATTTTCTATAGTAAACTCGGGAGTAATTTAATTATTTTTTCTCGTTATTTCCGTTGCGGTTTAGTAATATTTAGGTACTTAAGTATATCCTAAATAATATTTCACGACTTTTAGTCAGTTTTTCTTCATTTATTATTCATTATTGTTTTCTGGATCCATATTTAGGCGTTTACCCGTTAAAACCGGTGAGCCTTTTTATTTTATTTTTATTTTTTGATAATTTATCTACACCACGGCTGTCTTATTTTAATTTATACTACTCCTTTGGACTTTCTACTATATTGTACAGGTTTAGACACCTTTTCATGTGATATTCCTTAGTTGGTGCCCCGCGAAATGCTGTCTCCCAACGCCTTACTGCCTCTACCGTTGGATATACTTACCAATTCGTCTTACTTATCAAGCTTGGCTACGCGCTTATTATAGTTTCACTCCTGCATTCCGAATCTGGATACCATTGCTTTTATTGGCAATAGACTACGCTTACTGGATTCGCAAGTTCTACTACCATGCCACGATCTCGTGCTCTGCTTTTAGGTCGGTGACTATTGTCTAAGTTGTCTTTGTGTGTAGGCCTTTCTGACTAGGATTACCTGGCCCTACTGAAGATCTAGTTAACGGGCATGTCTTATCTAGCCGTACCAACATTCCCCGCGGGAAAGTTATTTTTTGCACGCCACTGTCACTGACCCTACTGTATGTTTGCTCTTATCCGTACCACCCTGCTTTTATCCATATACTTTACTAGGGTTCCACCACACTTTCTTCACTTAGATTACCTAGCATTTATTTACTTACATTTATCTGGCCCGAGCTCTATGGTACCCGCGTCTCTTAGTCCTCCAATCTGTCGTCATCTCTTCAAACCTGCCCATGGATCCCCAGATCAATCAGCCTCCCGCGCCCACGGTATCTGCACAACCGAACTCTACCCCTCTGCACCCCCTCCCCTTCACGCTCTTGGCACCTATTCATCGGTGCTCTATTTGCTACCGCCACTATTCTACAGCTGCAGGCTTGAACCGACACATGGGTTACCACACAAGACACCCATCAGACCTCCGGACGGTCGTCGAGAATGGCCCCGCTTCCTGCCCCGTCTGCGACCGATCCTTTCCTTCTGCAAGAGCCCTGACAACACACCGCAGGAGGACTCATAAGGATGACTACCGCGCCCTCATGTCATCGAGGAGAGCTATTCGGAGCGTCTTCTGGACGAGGGAAGAGGACGCCGAATTAATGCGGTTAGCTAATGCGCTACATTCCGGAGAGAAGCTGCTGAAATCTCTGCTGGCACGGCTTCAACAACACTTCCCACACCGAACCGTGGCCACACTGAAGAAGAGGTTGCAGCACCTTCAATGGACAAAGCCGCGGCTGGACGTCATGCAGGCAGCACTGGACACAAGCATCCGATTTGCAGAAAGCACCGAACTCTCCTCTGACTCTTCTGCGATAACTGAGGATTACCCAAATTCCGATGCCTCTACAGCACCTGGACCCATCCCCCGTCGAAACAGGCCAAGAGCAACCTCCCACCCTACCACAACCCCTCGTCAAGCAGACGCTCCTGACGTACTTCCCGGTCCCTATCCCGACTCCAGCCCTTCGATTCCTACCGTACTTCCCTCCTCCACCCCACTACAGCCGCGGATAAGGGTCGGTGAACGACCCGCGGCGCAGGCACCCGCCTGTAACCTGACTACTCCCGTCCTGCTGTGTCAGGGCGGTAGTGTAACTGGAGATGACAACACCGATAGCACTACCACCGGATCGGCCACCGCTGATCCCATCTCCAGTACGCGGAACCAGCTGCCTTCTCCCTTCCCTCACCCCCCAACAGCACCTACTGAGCTTAACAGTGCCCCAGCCCAAAACGTCTCTCCCGTAACCTTTCGTTGCGATCAATGCCCGCGCACTTTCCGGCTCCGGTCCGGTTTACTGAGACACAAAGCAGCCCATGCCCGAAACCCGGTTATACGGTTATTGCCACCCATAACCCCAACCTGCTCCATCTGTCAACAACATTTCCAGAAAATTGTAGGCCTTTCGCAGCACATGCGGCACGTACACCCTTTGGAGTACAACGCCAAGTGCATGCAACAGCTACTGCACCACACAATGTGCTGGAGCACATTGGAGGATGCCACCTTGCTCCGGCTTGCACAACAACTCAGTAGCTCTCACTCACTGCTCCAGGAGCTTCTTCCGGCGATACATTCCTATATGCCAAGAAGGTCAGTGGACAGCATAAAGAAGCGGCTACAGATGCTCAAATGGCAACGTCCATCACCTAACGGTGCTTCATCCTCAACGCGCTTGCCTACCATTCACACCAACCGCCCCACGGAGGTATCCTCCCCATCGTCTCCAAGCCTAGACACCTCCGGTTCGTCCGGGGAGTCGCTTCACGCAGATATTAGGACCTCAACCGTGTTGATTACACCATATGCGTTTCAAAACCCACGCGACGATGCCGAGCATAACGTCCTTCAGATTCCCCTCCAGGGTTACAACAGCCTTCCAACATCGCCCACGTCAGTTGCGGCCGAAAAACATCAAAGTCCAATTGCAGTCGATCTAGACATCACAACCTACAATGAATCAGTCATCCAAGAGCACGGAGTATTTGTGCCCCAATGCACACATCAACCTCCATCGGTGGACCTAGACGAGTCAGGTGTTGTTGACCTAGCACTTCCGGCAACCGAAGCGTCCTCCACGCTATCCGACACTAACCTCGACCAGGATCCCTCGACAGAGGATGATGCACCTACCTCCTTCATCCGACTAATAGACGCGGCAAGCACCGCCTTACAAGCCGCGAACGTAAAGACTCAGGTATCCGCGGGACTCCTTTCCATCCTACGGAGTCACCGAGAAACAGCCCAACCCGTGACCTCCTTCGCAAGTGACCTCGACGAGTTTTGTCGAGTCAACTACCCGCACACCTGGAGACCAACCAAATATAAGCCTCACCAGCCCCATGCCCGAAATCGCCGGCAACTTCGTCGCTTACAATATGGCCACCAGCAACGGCTATACCATATCCGACGCAAGGACGCCGCCGCGACTGTGCTTGACGGACGATGGCGTACGGCCCATGCCGTTTCCACGACACGCCTGGACAATTTTTTAATTTGGGGCTTAAGCCGAAACCAGATTTTGCGTTGCGAAAGCGCCCGGCCCCGCGGCGCGCCTGGGACTAAAGAAACTTTTCATGGTGTGTGAACACACACACCCCCCCCTTATAGTAGCAAGTCCCCCCAAGCCTGGATATACCACCATGCTCAGGTACCTCGGTACCTGGACACGGCCGTATACCACAGGCCCGGTGTCCGATGTATAGCGTGCATGATATGCACACTCACGCCAAGATTGGCGGGAGTTTTTTACCTATACATAAGATATAGGGGACAGGAAGGAGTGGTACCCACCCCTTATAATACACAAGTCAATTGTTTCGCCTTAAGCCCCAAATTAAAATTTCGCGCAGCCACCACCTCTTTGGGAGTGTGGCAAGGCTTACCGCAGTGTACCCTGGTCCGATGACTGTGGGTACCATGCATAGAGAGATATACACCCACGGTATGCCTACCATAGGTGTAGGTAACTGATGCCACGGCTGTACACATATAGGCGCCACACAGGTATGAGTAGCATAGGCGCCCTAAATGCCCGCGCGCTCATCAACCCCACTAGGCCCCACCGCTATCCGTTCCACAGTCACATCCCGCGTACCTTCGGCAATGGTCGAGCCAGGATAGGACTTTCGTAAATTCGCACTATTTGGCGGGAGTCAGCCACCAACCTATGCCAGAGGTTCCCCAACCCTCTAATATGCATAGTTGGCCATCCCTTCATACCCCAAACATCATATCTCCACTGGACCGTAGGCTTCACTCAGGCCCATAGGCGCCACCCAGGTCGGAGGACCATAGGTGCCCTCTATAATACATACGTTTTCTGGTTCGCCTAAGGGCCCGGATAGAAATTGCACCAGCGCAATTGCATTTGTGTGCCCCTGCTGCCCCAGTCCTTAGTAGTTGTGTCATTTAACACACGTGAATAAATAGCGCATAGCTTAGTGCACAGCATAACATTAATACTTCAATCCTATATGTTAATTTGTAAACGTTTCAGCCATATAATTAGACAACGTAACTCCCGCCGTTTTTTTGGCGGGAGTTGAGCTGTCTAATTATTAATAAATACTTACTAAATATTTATTCAGATATCGCAACTTACTATATTAATAATGTACTATACAACATTGTCTAGCTAACTGGTGCAATATAAACTAGATACATGCAGATTCACTGGCAATGAAATACGGTTAAATGCAAATGCGCTGGTGCAATTTCTATCCGGGCCCTTAGTCGAACCAAAAAGCGTATGTATTATAGAGGGCACCTATGGTCCTCGGACCTGGGTGACACCTATGGACCTGGGTGAAGCCTACGGTCAGGTTGAGATATGATGTTTGGGGTATGAAGGGATGGCCAACTATGCATATTAGAGGGTTGGGGAACCTCTGGCATAGGTTGGTGGCTGACTCCCGCCAAATAGTGCGAATTTACGAAAGTGCCATCCTGGCTCAAAACTTCGTATGGGAGCATTGCGGATGGTACGCGGGATATGACTGTGGGCTTTATAGCAGCGTGGCACCCACAGCTTGGTAGGATTGCGGCATATGTGGGTGTGTACAGCTATCAATTTACCCTTTCTAGTGGTGGTGGCAATAAATTTTTTTAATTTGGGGCTTAAGGCGAAGCCATATTTTTGTGTTCTATAGGGTGCCTGATGACAGCAGGCACCCTGGTATGTTTGGGGGCGGACGTACTGCCGTATATATACCAGATGTGCGAAAGCGAAAGTATACAAATCTAGCGAAACCAGTGACGGGGCACTGGTAACCAGTGAGGTGGCACTGGAAAGGAAGTACGCGCTCAAGCATACCAAAAGGTTTCAAATGCCTCAATGGGTGTTTTCACACACTCGGTGCGCCGGGGTACAAAACCCGGCCGTAGTGGTGAGTCTCATTGCCCATCGACATCATGTCGGGCAACTATGCGACTTGTCCACTCTACCTGTGGTCTGATCGGCTATGCCTGGCAGTTTTATAATGCACCGGATCCACCGGGGCATGCCTGCTCTGTCGTTGCGACGTGTTGCTCGGTGCACTGATTAACGTTTCATAGTGCGGCCGTTGCGCATTTCGTAACCGTTTACTGCTCCATTGGCGGGTGGATTTCATCATTCTGTTCGGGGCTAGCGTGCACCTTGCGGGCGAGGGCTGTTGTCAGTCATCTCTGTTTGAGTGTGCGTGATGCTCTTACCTTGGTTAAGCCGACTGGCTTGTTCTGTACGTTGAGCGGTCAATGGGGGCATGACCTGCATCAACTGTGTTTGAACGATAATCCGATTGCTTTCAAGCAATGAAGGCCGCGGGATAGGGCGATCCTGACGGTGAAGAGAAATTGCATGGTCCGCACGGTTGGTGCTCCGTGTGGTGTTTGTTCTGGTCTGCGGGACCTGAACGTGGTGAACAATCTGGTTGATCCTGCCAGTAGTCATATGCTTGTCTCAGAGATTAAGCCATGCATGTCTAAGTACAGACCTTCAAACGGTGAAACCGCGAATGGTGCCTACCTGTCTGATACCCGCGACATGCATGCGGCCTATGGCTGCCTGCCCCTGTTGTGGGGACGGGGTGTACTGTAAACATAACGGTACTAGGCTCAATGAGTGGTGAATATCAAGGGCTACGGCCCGGCCACCGCCCTGCTGTTGTTTCCCTCTGGGATGTACAGTATGCTGAACAGTGGTTCATGCAGCATTCACGAATCCAAATGATCAGCTGGTGGCTGACATTATTACCAGTACGAGTCACTGACTCTTTTCGGCTGTGCCTGTGGACTTGTCCGCTACGCACAGCGCACGTTGACCAGGGTGCCTACCTGTCTGATACCCGCGACATGCATGCGGCCTATGGCTGCCTGCCCCTGTTGTGGGGACGGGGTGTACTGTAAACATAACGGTACTAGGCTCAATGAGTGGTGAATATCAAGAGCTACGGCTCGGCCACCGCCCTATGTTTATCCTATTTCACAGTATGAGTGACGCATGTTAGATTCGTTCTGCATGTGTCAATGCTCATTAATGCTCCCGGCCTACACTGGGTTGCATTTACAGTCGCCTGGCGTTGCCTTGACCCAGGTTTGACTGTGAAAATGACTTATCACCTGTGAGAACGGGTGACTAAGCCATGTACAACTCTGAGCGGTGGATCACTCGGCTCGTGTGTCGATGAAGAGCGCAGCCAACTGTGTGAATTAATGTGAACTGCATACTGCTTTGAACATCGACATCTTGAACGCATATTGCGGCCATGGGTTAGCCTGTGGCCACGCCTGTCCGAGGGTCGGCTTACAAACTATCACGACGCCCAATAAGTCGTGGCTTGGATTTTGCCAGCTGGCTTTACTCCCCAGTCGGAAACGTCAGGGGTGTCAGATCTATGGCGTTATCCTAATGTATCCGGATACACACACCTAGTTATCAGACAGGTGGAGATGTGTCTACGGAGTCGTGGCTCAGTAATATTTATGCGCGCTCTGTAGAACATCTCGTGTGGTGAATTCCGAAATACGGCCTTCTAATCCTGACCTCGGATCAGACGTGATTACCCGCTGAACTTAAGCATATCACTAAGCGGAGGAAAAGAAACTAACAAGGATTCCCCCAGTAACGGCGAGTGAACAGGGAAAAGCCCAGCACCGAAGCCTGTGGCCAGTTGGTCATTAGGCAATGTGGTGTTTAGGTCGTTCCGCAGAAGCGCTGCTCCACCCCAAGTCCATCAATGAGTACGGTAGTACAGACATGGCCCATGGAGGGTGAAAGGCCCGTTCGGGTGGAGATTCGGCAGGCCAGTGCTTCTCTGGGTAGACCTTGGAGTCGGGTTGTTTGTGAATGCAGCCCAAAGTGGGTGGTAAACTCCATCCAAGGCTAAATACAAGCACGAGTCCGATAGCGAACAAGTACCGTGAGGGAAAGTTGAAAAGTACTTTGAAGAGAGAGTTAACAGTGCGTGAAACCGCTCAGAGGTAAGCAGGTGGAGTTGAACTGCAAGCTTTGAGAATTCAGCTGGTGAGGTTGGTTTGGGCTTGGTCAAATTGGTTGGGCCCCGAAGTACGTTAAACCACGTGTCCTTTCCCTTTGGGTTGGGATGTGCGATACACTTACCAAGTGTTGCACGCTTTGGGTGTTCATCGAGCCTCCTTGTCAGTGCACTTTCTCAGAGTGGTCACCACGACCGACGCCGCTGTCAGGCTGTCATAGTTAAACCGGTCTTGTAGTGTCCTTGTGGCATTGCCTGGTCGGGATGGCAGGTAGCTTGTTGGCTCGCTTCGGCTTGCTTTCGAGTGTAATCAGCTGACTGTGACGGTTCTGTGCTAAGCACATGCTGACGTCCGTGACTTATGTTGCGGGGGTTGGTGTCTTGGTCATGTCAGATGAGCTATGGCTATCGCCTTGGTGTTTGAGTCCGATGGTGATGTGCGACCCGTTCTGAAGACAATGTCAGGCAGGGAGTTTGACTGGGACGGTACATCTGTCAAATGGTAACGCAAGTGTCCCAAGGTGAGCTCAGCCAGGACGGAAACTTGGAGTGGAGTAAAAAGGCAAAAGCTTACTTGATTTTGACTTTTAAGTGAGAACCTTGAAGGCCGAGGAGGAGAAGGGTTCCATGGGAACAGCAGTTGGCCATGGGTCAGGCGGTCCTAAGTGATCCGGTAACTCGGTAAAGAGACCGGGTGCTTGACATGTTCAGGATTGCTGCGATTGTACTGTTGCAAGCAGCCCCCTGTAGCGAAAGGGAATCGGGTTAATATTCTCGACCCTGTCCACGGAGATTGATGTGTTCTGGCCTTGTGTTGGTTCGCATCGAGCGCGGTGACGCAAACGACCTCGGAGACGTCGGCAAGAGTTCTGGGAAGAGTTCTCTTTTCTTTATTAGGAGTGCACCATCCCCTGGAATCGGGTTGTCCGGAGATAGGGGACTAGCCTCCGTAAAGCACCACCCCTCTTGTGGTGTCCGGAACGCTCTTGTCGGCCCTTGAAAATCCGAGCGAGGCATTATAATTTTCGTGGCAGGCCGTACCCATATCCGCATCAGGTCTCCAAGGTGAACAGCCTCTGGCAATTGAACAATGTAGGTAAGGGAAGTCGGCAAATTGGATCCGTAACTTCGGGAAAAGGATTGGCTCTGAGGGCCGAGCCAAATGGGCTGGAGTCAGAAACGTTTCGGTCAAGTTGGGGGCTGGTTTTTCTGTTTGTCCTGGTTGCTTCGACCAGCCGGGACTTATGGAATCACTGGACTCTGACCAGGCCGATCGTGGGCGACGTCAGCTAGCGTGTTGCTTGGTTAGCAGCGTGTACGGGAAACCGTGTGCGTGACGCGGCCTTGCTTCCTTCGTTTGTGGTTAAACGGCTAGCTCAGAACTGGCACGGACCTGGGGAATGCGACTGTCTAATTGAAACAAAGCATTGCGATGCCCACTGATCGGTTATGACGCAATGTGATTTCTCCCCAATGCTCTAAATGTGAAAGGGACTAAATTTTTTCATACGCGGGTAAACGGCGGGAGTATTTAAAATAAGGTGAAGCAAATCAATCAACGTCGTGGACTTGTTTTTGGTGCATTCAATTTTTAGGATTTGATTGTATACCTTTGAGGGGTTTCCTGGATTACTTTATACCATCTGATTCGTCTTCTTCTGCGGCTTCCATCTGCGGATAGAATGGAATAAAGTTTTTAACGGCCTGTTCAAAAGCGTGAAGAACCATCTATACTACTTAGCAATGTAATTTAAGTGGGAGTAGGTAGTGTCAATAGTGAGCTCACTCTGCTATTTGCTTCATTTATGATTGTTGCTTGTTTACTTTTCCTGTTTTGCAGCTTGGACTCCTTAAAATACTCTGTATTTTCTTTTATATACTGATGGACTCACCATAGTTTATGATTGTTAACGTTTCACACTGCATTTATATTTGCTGTGAAAGTAGTCTCTAATTTCATTTTTCTCTATTGTAGAATTTTTTTTGCTTTGAATGATGCATATAATATTATAATGCATTAGGTGTTTTATGAGTAATTACATAAGCACTATCTTCCATAGGGTTCCTTTAGAGACAAGTGATTTCAGGTCGTTCTACTGATTCGCTAAAATTAATTACATCATGTTTAGACTTACTAAACGCGTCTCTTCACGACAATTCGTGTGCTGCATAAACTCTTTTGCTGCTGTTTAGCGTTCAGGAGCTCTAAGCGTTTTAGTATTTGTTGATATAATTTGATCAAATGGTTTTTGGAGTTATGATCAAATTATATCTAAGTATCGCGATTTTTATCCTCTCCTACTGCTTTAGTTTGGTTGATCACATTTAATTTTGCTAGTGACTTAGTATGTAATTATTGATAGTAATAATTGAAGTATATTCTTGTTACTCTCTTATAAAGGCACTATCTTTTCCACGTTGTTATACTTTAATCTATTAGCTTACCAGTACATATTTTTTATATTTTAACTACTTTATCCTAATAAGTAGCTGAGATATAATGAGATAATTTTGATACCCTTGTCCATTCTTTTCGTTTCTTCTTACTTCTTTAATCTTTTATCTCCCCCTCATTTTCACCCAGTATATTAAATCGGATAAGCTTTTACTCTACATTAATCCTAATAGTTAATTGAGCCTACTTACGCTTCTTGTTCTTCCGTCCAACGCGTTATATAATAGGTTTCTTTTATGCTCATCCTATTACCTATCTTGAGACCATATTTTCTTTTTATCTTCTTCCTAATTACATTTTCTGGCGGTCTGAGCTCACTATTTTGTTACTTATCAAAAGTACCTCTTTCTCTATTGCAACCCTTCCCTAAACCGATTTTTCGGCAACCCTGCGCTATGCAACGCAAATACTCACCTGGAGCCTTTCATGAGCGGTCACTAATACGTGATTCATCCTCCTCATCAAACTCTTCAGAAACGACGTTGTCTATATCCTTAACTTCTGACAGCTATGAGGAATTAGAAGGGCCATTTTCCTGGGAATCATATAACCGCCTGCGACACAAACCACCCAATCCTCAACTTTATCTGAACTCGTTACATCATGAATCTAACAGTTCCAAACAAATTTCTCTCTCACTGCCCGATCCAAGCTCACTTAAATATTTGTCTACACCAGATTACCCCTGCGGGTCACAGCCGCGGATAGGGGCCTTTGAACGGTCCGCGGCGCAGGAAACATCCTGTTTCCCCATGTCCCCTGCTTTGATCAATCAGGGCAGCGGACTTGCTGGCTTTAATTCACCTACTAATGACACTGGAGCAGCCTCTGCTGCATCCATAGCCAGCTTACGGAACCACGATTCACAGGCATCGCAACGCTCACAGACCCACTATACCTCAAGACACTGCGTCAGCATCGACACACGAAACGTTAAGAACCCTGGGAAATTCACCAGTATCACCTACTTCACTCGTACCATACATCAAACTTCATCGTTTTGACTCTTCACACCCTTATACATCGAAGCCACCAGATGCCACAGCAATTCCCGTACCCCAACATAGTACCCCATCTACTTCGATTTCAGCTCCAAATCATCCAGATGCAGATAAAAACAATTCAGAACTATTCAGCTGCACGTTATGTCCGCGACAATTTCAAACCACTAGCGGACTTCAAAGACATCCTGCAGCCCAGCTTAGGAATCAAACAGGATTCCTGGTTTCAGCCGCCGTTGTAACTATGTCTCAATTTAAATGTCTAACCTGTCGGCAAATATTTCCCACGCAGAGAGGCCTCTCACAACATCGTAGACGCCGGCATCCTGTAGAGTACAACGCTGACTGCCTTGCGCGGCTCCCTAGGCATGGATATAACTGGACACCACGAGATGATCGTTTGCTTCTTTATATGGCCTCACGTTTGGTTTCAACATCATCTTCAAGAGACGCTCTCATGCACGCCTTACGCGACGTGTTTTCTCACCGAACCGAGGAGATATCCGAAAACGATTACAACATTTGGGTTGGAATTATGTGGACCATCGCAACCGTGAGGTATCTTCCATATCGACTCCGCTTATGTCAGATCCTGCACAACTTGAAACAACCAGACATACTAACATCACTTCATCGCCATTACTATCTTTGAATTCTGAGGATTCCAAACACCTAACTCCTCAATCGATTCAACCTTTAAACACCATGCAAAACGCATACATTGGGCTTTCACCATTGACCGAAACGAATGCAAATATTGATTTTGACCCACCTTTAGATCTCCCTACTAATACTGTAAATCCCAGAGGTCATGACGTCGAATGTGAATGCACTGCATACAAGAGCGCGCCTTCATCTTCATCCTCGGACCCAACCTCATTAATACCAATGTCCGCTAGCCAGTTACCCATACATTTAGTAACACACGTCACCGATAAATCCTCACCAGAGATGTCTGAATCTACACTTTCAACAATCCTAGACCCCTCTTCACTTCCTACTGCGCCACTCTCTCTCTGCGACAGATCAGATTCCAACTCAACCTTTCGGAACCTTCTCACTACAGCCAACGAACAACTTGCTAACTGTTCCTCCCTGACAGGTTGGTTCGTTTCGCTCTCGACTGGTTGTATCTTTGTGGGAGTTATACATCTGGTACAGTCTACCGTCTGCCTACTAGAAATCTTTTATATCTACTCTGATATTTATCAGACTTCCGCCATCTGGTATTTTCCTTGGCAATATCGTTGTACCTTATTTGTTACTTCTCCCCTCTCCATTACTATTCTCCTTCGTGGCTGACTCTCTAACTTTGTCTCAAATGCTTGAGGTAAAAAATGGAATATCTACTAGCCGTCGTGTAAACAAAGCGAGTAAAATGGGGGGCAATACAGCGACCAACGTGACCATGCCGTGCTCCGTTAGGGGGATGGACGTATTTTCTTCTATGCGCCGAGAAATCGCGCAGCTGCAAGAGGAGTTGACGAGTATGAAAGTGACCTTTAACAGCTTACAGCCAATAGCTGAGCGTTTAGTGGCTATTACAAGCCTTGTTCACCCTGGCAATGTAATGGATGAAAAGTGCTCCGAGACTTCCATGCGTTTCCTCAATGCTATTAGTACTGAGGTCATGGACCGGATAAAAGGCCTCACGGAGGTAGTGGTCTATAATGTACCTGACCGTTTAAAAGTTTACACCATCAAGAAGGTACTGATGGATATCTGCGGTCTAGAAGGTAATGTAATCAGTTGCACCAGACTGAGGAAAAGGGCTATTAAAAACCAATGTCCCGTGCTATTCAGGTTTGATACAGAGCGTTCGGCCCGTAAATTCCTGTCTTACCAAACAGACTTCCGGTCGCGCACAACCTTTGTCTAGTTAAAATTAGTGAACGCAAAGACAGCCATACAACGCCGTTACGAAAAACTTTCTGCATCCAAGCCTACTACTAATGAGCGGACCCCTGGAATATCTTCGGATCCTCTGCAGGATTTTGTCACCCCGGAGGACTCTCACATAGTTGATTTAGATGTCTCAGAGGATGTAGCTCAGGGTGAGATCAAGCAAATGATACATAACCATTGCTCGGTGGCAGAAATGCTAAAACTGGAGGTTATGGGTACCCATGACCCCAAGCGACTTTGGGAGATAAGTAGTTGTCCTGAGAAGAAACCCGGGACTTGTTCGCCTACATCCGAGTTTCCACTCGGTTGTACAGATCATCCCAATGGACCAGGAGGGCAAGTCGCAGAGGCATCATTCTCAAAGACGATAAACGCAGAAAGCTGCGCCTTGCCACCCGAAGTACCCCAATTTGGTCGGCGAGCATCTAGTATGTCACCTGTCTGGAACCGACACACGCCGGCTCCTCCAACTAAACGGCCTCGCGAGCAAAATTCACCATACTGCTCGCCTGCTACGGCCATACCATTCATTTCTGCGTCAGAAACAGCCAAGCCGGAAGCCGCACTGCATACGGGTACCAAAGGAAGAAATACTACGTTTAGTACTATTGCATTTAACGTTCCTGATGAAACATCCTTGGAAGTGTTCAGGAGCTGGATTCTTGAGGTCAATGGAATCCAAAGAAACCCACTAGAGGTTGTGCGACTGAACAAAAGAATAAGTAAATTCGCGGCACCACTCGAATTAAGTACTAGGGACGAATCAACTCTCCGAAGTATAATGACAAGTTGTGAAGAGCTGCGTAATAGAGCAGAGCTGAAACAGCTATATTTTGGGCCACTGAGGGTGAACCGACGTGGGGGCCCATCACACTTCGAGCCTGGAGATCGGGTTTCTCACACCCATAGTGATCAACAGGTTCCCATTCTATTCTCGTCACAGAAGCCACACACACGTGAGCTTGAACCAAAATTTCCACCTGAAGCGACGATGGCACCCAGAGCCAAACGGCCCCGCGTAAGGATGACTCCGAAAAAATCACCGAAGGCAGCTACCCAAACCTCACACACTCATGAAACAGCAAAGTGTGAGGCCTCCCCCCAGCCGACATCCGAAGGGGGTATTTGGCCGTATACTACCCAGGTACTTAACGTACCCGAGGATCTTTCTTTGGATGCATTTACGAGAGCTATCCTTGCAGTATTTGGTTTAGCAACACGTTCGGTACGTGTTGAGAGACTACCTAAAAGAAGCAGTAAATTCCCTGCACCGATCAAAATATATTTTAAGGATGAAGCAACTTTAAATACCGTCGTAACAAACTTTGAACAACTACGCAGTGCAACCATGATGGATCAACTTTTTCTCAAACCGCGAAAGCTAGCGGTAATGAAAATAGCCCGCGGTAACAGGGAAACAATCACACGTCCCATATCCACACACCGGACTTCCGCAGCTAGTACATCACCCAATATTATTCAAGGTTCTTCTCACCATGTTCCAGATAGTCCAGACTCTGGAATACCTACCTTATCCCACCGGTTGTTACCGCCACAACAACTACCTGAGCGGGCAAATTCCCTTCTTTCTACACCACATCACGCGCCTTTTTTATCCCAGGTAGGGATGAGCCGCGACAAGCTCATCCCGACACCCAATACGTCACCAACGAAAAGCACGCTCTTACTTCTTTTGACCCAGTTCCTACAGCTTCTACAGATGGCCCAGTAGCTCTTCGTGCTCCCTTTATGTCATCCATAAAACTGGGAGACACTGGCCAACTTTTCTCCATTATACTCATAAATGCCAGGTCGCTGAACAACAAGATGCATATTCTACGCCCTTTGGCTATTCTTGCTGCGCCTGATGCAATACTAGTCACCGAAACATGGTTTGGTGCCTTTACGTTCGATGATTCCTTTTTCATTCAAGGCTACCAGCTGTATACACATTCGCGTACACACAAACGAGGTGGAGGGTGTGCTATTTATCTGCAGCAAAATTTCTCTGCTAATATCGAAGTCCTAGATAACACCGAAATATTGGACTCTATATGGATAACGGTTGATGCCATGGGACCCAAGTTACTACTTGGATGCATTTACAGGGCTCCTGATACATCACCTGTGAGTGACAAAGCGCTAATAACTACTTTTGAGCTAGCTGCGAGCCATCCATGTGCATGCAAGCTTGTGGCGGGCGACTTCAATCTTCCTGAAATCCAGTGGTTTCCACCCACTGCCCCAGCGAAGTATAGTGGGCTATTAGCCTGCATCAACTTGGGAGGATGGGTGCAGCATGTATCAACGCCGACCAGGTCTAAACACCTGTTAGACCTGATATTTACACTGGGTATATCCAATATACGTGCATCTGTAGGCCTAGAGTTTCCGGGGAGCGACCACAGAGTGGTATACTGCTCGATGTTTGCAAACATCCCGGCAATCTGTACGAGTAGATCAGAGGCCATTGAGATATACCGGCCGATAAGCTCCATAGACTGGCCCACATTTGCCACGATTATTCGAGCAAGGAACTGGGAACAGTTCTTTCTGTCCGACTCCCTGGAGCAATCGTCCGCAATATTTTATGGCGAACTGCATTATTGTCTAGACCTATTGGCTCCATTTACTCCTTTAAATAAAAGTTCAGGAAAAATTAGGAGGCAAACTAAGCTGCATGCAAGGTTGAGGCAACTACGACGTTCCTACTACAAGACGTTCAACTTTGCGCATGTGCTGAGAGCCAACGAGATTGCCAGCCAGCTATCGTCCAGGTCTGTATTGATTAAAACATCCCAAGAAAGAGCAGCCATGGCCAGTGCAAACAAAGCCAAGCACCTCAGCTGGCTGCTGCGTTCTCGCACTCCTCATTATGGAGCAAAGATCACTTCCATACGCGTCGGCCCTTGCAAAGCAAGTGAAGATCCACGGACTATATGTGAGATGTTCAACTCTTACTTCAAAGAGTCCCAGTGTGAAGAACTGTCCCCGGTCACTACTGAGCTGGATGTGTCCACAAACCAGCTGCTCTCCACGGTTCAGTTCGATCTAAAAGGCATCCGTTCCGCTATCAAAACCATAAAACCATCCACCAAACTTGGTCCTGATGGAATTCCACCCATACTACTTAAGAATGGGGGCGATGACCTTTCCATACTCCTCTTGAAACTCTTCACACTCTCTATGGAGAAGGGCCAATACCCATTGGCTTGGAAGCACTCTATCATCACACCGCGCCATAAAGGTGGCTCCGTACAGGAAGTCAGCAACTACCGACCCATAAACCACACATCTATTCTCTCACGTGTGATGGAGAAATCGGTTAAGCGTGCGCTTATGGCCTGCTTGAATGCAGGAGGCCACGTTAGCAGGTCACAGCATGGTTTTCTAAGCGCACGATCCTGCGCAACCTGCCAGCTTGATTTTCTCAACCTGGTCACTGGCGCGATTGATTCAGGTCTGGCGATTATTACGCTATACCTCGATATGCAGAAGGCGTTCGATAGGGTCCCCCATAAACGCCTATTACATAAGCTCAAGGCTTACGGTGTAGTCACCCCTCTGCTTGACTGGCTTAAATCCTACCTAACCGGGCGTACGCAGTCCGTGAAGGTAGCACACTTTGAGTCCATCCCTGTCCCAGTTTCCAGCGGTGTTGTGCAAGGCAGCGTGCTTGGACCAACCCTGTTTTTGATTTATGTGAACGACATCTGTAGCAGCCTGCGCCATGGTCGCCCATTCCTCTTTGCCGACGATATAAAGGTCGTATATGTCTTCCCACCAAGCGCTAAAGTATCCGCACTACAAGAGATCCGTGAAGACCTGAAGACCTTAGAGTCGTGGTGTCAAAATTGGCAAATGACATTCTCTGCTGATAAATCTAGTATTCTAACCCACAAATGCTCCATATCGGATGGTGCGTTTACGTTGAATGGTACGCCCATCCAACTAAAAACGTTAGCTACTGACCTAGGTATTCGCTATTCTATGACCCTCAACTTTTCAGAGAATGTGCAGTATCAGGTAGCAAAAGCACGCAGAATGGTCTTCCACATAGGCCGCCACATTAACTCGGCTGAAGCACGGTTGGAGCTTTACCGCAGTCATGTTCGTCCGCAGCTGGAATATTGCCCCTTTATCTTCAGTAATTTGCGGAAATCAGACCGCATATTGCTCGAAAAGGCTCAGCGGCGGTTTACCAAAATAGTAGCCCCACAAGGCCCAGCGCTTACTTACCTACAGAGGTGTAACCATCTCAAACTCCAGCCTCTATGGCTGCGGCGCATTATCTTAAACCTGTGCTTCTTACATAAGTTAATATACCAAGCGGTGCACAGTGATATCCCCAGCCTGACACTGAGAAGAGGATCAGAATTCAACCTCCGAAACAAGCACTGCACAGTTGCCCCGCTGCCAGCGAGGAAGAAACTACGTTCACGTTTCTTCCTTGTCGCTTATGTAAATATCTGGAACAAATTACCTTCACAGCTGCGGGAGATTCACAATCCACAGACTTTCAAGCAGGAGGTACGAAAGTTTATGTGCCTGGATAACATAAGACGCCTTTTCAACATCTGTGATTCTGATGACAACCTTTTTGAGACCGGCCCCGATGGGGCATAGATCACATTTTGGTCAGCTCTAGCGCAACTTTGTATTGCGCTCAACTAGGCTCCATGACAGGAGCATCTTGGGCTCACAGGTCCTCCCCATACTTTGCGGTCCCTGTCACACTACGTGAGAGATCTTGGCCCGATCAGTTGCACTCATCTTACAGATGTTAGGACTGCTAATCCGACCACAAAAGGTATTCAGCCTACCCCAGTAGTAGCTGAGCGCTTTACTGGCTCCCACCGACAATTAGTTAAATGGGAAGTCTTGAAATAGTAGGCGCTACCGCAAAGGCAACCTGGAAACGCTAATCGGTAGCTCAAACCCTTTGAAAGCTCCTTCTCGACGCCCAGTTCTTACTGCTCAACAGATCAGCACGTAAAGCAGCCTAGTACTATTGAATGGGAGCATCGTAAGCCTGTAGGCACTGACCAGGTAGGATATTGCATAGCAATGGGGATGCAATCCGAACGGACAAACTTTACTTCACTTCTCCCTTCTCTTCTACACTTTGGTTCCTTCGTCTCCATCTTTACCCCTTAGTATTTTCCAAATACCTAGTCCACTAGGTCTCTTGCGAATACTTATACTTGTGACCCATGAGTCACGTCTACTAAAAACATTTTAACAACATTAAGCCTCATGTGAAATGCCAGGTTCTAGCGTTGTTGCCCTAATTGAAGCTTTTTCATTAAGTCTGAGCACTAGTTACTATAGTCAGCAGTTTCCAAACACTATCAGTAGGTAAGCCGCAAAATAAAAAATATATCTTTCTTATTGTTGACAATGAGCGCACTTTAAAAGTTCTAGACCCAATAATCAGACATTTTGCTCTCCACTTATACTCTCTTGGCCCCATATACTTAGCTTTATCTGGTATACATGTGCCTTTCGCTATTGTCAACACTAGTAGACAGGCATAAAGAAAACCAGATCCTCTTCTTTAACTGCTTTTGCTCGTAAAACACTCGCATTTCCAGATTTCATTTCACTGGCACGAAAGCTAACCAATGACAGAGAGGCCCCTGTCACACTGGCTGGCTGGAGCACCAGAAACTTTCCATCACCACTTTTCTTATCTTGGCCGTCCGTGTGTCATTTCTCTTTTAGCTGGCTCCAAAGCCTACCATGCGCTATGCGTAATGGCGGGTGAACGACCAGCTCCCACTGGTTTTTGTTACTATTCTACTCCTGATTTACCTTATCGCTCTTTGCTTAGGGTGCTAGAACAGCTCTTGCCAGGAAAATCACAAAAGAAATAGTCGGTGTGACATTAGAGTACCAGTTAACATTGCCAACTGGATGAACACCGCCGGCACTATCTTCGGAACTTAAAAATGGAGAGAAATAAAGCGAAATTCATCAAAGAGCTGCACAATAGTGTGCATCTACACATGAGGCATAACAATACCTCAAGTATGAGCAAGCTCAACCACCAGAAGTAGAGTTGTTAAAGCCCAACCAATGTAGACCAAAACGGATTTCACGCCCAAATGCAATTAGCTAAATTTTACTAAATTTTCCCATGCTTATTTCTTTATTATTGGTGGCAGGCTCCTATAGCTCACTGACGTTAGAGACAGAGCCACATGAATATAGAAAATCGGCTCTAAGGGATAAATCTTGTGATGTTTAGCTAAGTAATGTGTGTATTTTGTAGGCCGAAATCTGTTAACGGATCTGAAAGATCCCCAGGGTTACTCAGGTAGACCTGGCTCATGCGGGCTTGTTGTAAGCTTTAGAAAAGCTTAGAGGCTTAAAAAATGCTAAACTCTATTTTACTGGTTGTTTATGTGGCTCAGTATCCACTGAAAATGGTATGCTGTGGCCTTCTAACCGTGAGTTAATTACAAGCTCCCCTGAATTCCCATGTAGATATAATATTCCTTGCTGGATTTCTAGCGTTTTCGCGCAAGATCATCCCTTATCTGCATATATTTGTCATGTATGCCTGCAAAGTTTACTTTTCGGCCACCTGCGCAGTCCGTAGTTGTCGCAGGGTATTACGGGCTAATTAGAGCATTTCTGGATAGCTATGCCTATCTAGAACATACGCCGCTTCCCTACTTTTTATATTTTCTTTTCTTTTTTCTGCTATCTGCTTGCAAAGCAGAAAGCCATTTTTAGCGAAAAATAAAAATGGCCTTATTCGTAGACCATCATTTAATTGCGAATAACTCGCAAACTACTGCACGTATTGTGTTGCTTTTACGTTCAACGTATTCAGGCGCTAAAGCTGGTCCAGACCAGTGTAATTTTGTGCCACTTTAAGCGGTATTCTATCTGTAGAAAGGCTTTTTCTTTTATCTGAGAATAACTCAGGTTGAAATTTTGCGCCGGAGAGCAATATCAGCGTATGAAAAGTAGGGCTGTATTTTTTTGTTAATTGGTATTTTTCGACTGAAACACGCAGCTTTATTTTCTCTCTTAACAAATTGTTTCTATTTTTGTCCGCATTTATCGGAATTGTTTTCAACTTTTCGTATGCCTTACAATCCCTTCACTCATTTCTTCCATGTGCGCACAATTGGGGCAACTGAGTGGCCAATTAATGTGCGATCAATTTAAAGTGCACTTCGGCGAATTGGATTCTGTTCCAAGGAGAAAAGGCACAACTACACCTCCGCGAAGTTTTCACAAAAGAACAAGGAGTTCAATATCACCCGCAGGAACCAGAAACATGTCAAGGTGGGCGCCTGCGACCCAGTAGCTGTATATCAAACAATGCCAATGCATTTGTAATTGCTGACGATGAACATATACTTATATTTTACCTACTTCCATGCAAGAGCATCGGATTTATGTAAGCATTGATCTGAACCCTTTAGGGTGCAGCCTCTAGCAGGTCTAGAAATATACCTATTTATTTATTTAATAAGAGAGAACACATGTTACTTAGAGAATTAGTATCCGGATACACTTCCGACGACTCGAGGCTACGTTTCAGTGAGGCGCTTAACGACCTATGTGTTCAGTTATTCCCGCACCGCTGGAAACCATCGAGAAAGCGACCGCTGGCACAAACTATACGTAACAGCAAACAACGGAGGAGGCTACAATATGGACATATACAACGTTTATACTATACGCGCCGAAAGGATGCGGCAGCCACTATAATTAATGGCAGATGGCGAATCGCATTTCTTCAAGCGAACGAAAACATTCCCGATTTCAACGACTTTTGGAAGAGCGTCCTTAATCGTCCTCCTACCTCAGATCCCCGTCCACCTCGCCAAGTAGTTTCTCTATTCCCGGAACTCGTGCGTCCAATTTCGTGTGAGGAAATGAAACAAGTGCTAAAGCAAATGCAAGGACCTACTCTCGGTATCGATCGATTTACACCTGCTGAAGTGAATCGGATGGATCCTCAGTTTGTGACCTCGTTCCTCAACTGCCTCCTTGCTTCATGCCCCTTCCCGTCTCATATGAATGACGCAAGGATCACTTTTGTGCCCAAGATTCAGCAACCCCGATCCCCTGATCAATTTCGTCCAATCTCTGTTTCCTCAGTATTTACCAGACTACTCCATCGTATACTCTTCGACCGCTGGGTCCCGGCGTTCCCAACTGACCGATTACAATTTGGATTTCTTCGAAAAGATGGCGCATTTGAGGCCCCTTCTATTCTTCACGCAGCTCTTCGTTACTCTCACACATCCATAACTCCGCTTTCGTTCGTGTCTGTGGATGTCTCCAAGGCCTTTGATTCCATTTGTCACCAATCTCTACTCCGTGCTGCTGCTGCCTTTGGTG
>CALYDF020001698.1:45893-54240 GCA_944474145.2 Dicrocoelium dendriticum
ACACCCGGCCCAGACCCGCCAAGGCAGATTCAGGTCCAGGCGCATGAACATATGCAGACACAGGCCCGACACATACGCAACCCCCGGAACGCAGCCTGCAGCAACGAACCAGGTGAAGCGCACATGGGTTGTCACGCATAGCATTCGAACCAAGAGACAAGTGCAACACATGCCACACACCTGACCCCTACCCCACCAGGGCAGAAATGAGCCAGGCGCATGCACACATGCAGGCACAAGGCGGCAATGGGTACGGTCTGACGGACCTAGCCAAAGCCTTAAGAGCGTAAGGAAGCATATGAAAACTCGAAGCGGCACGCCAGCTCCTAACCAGCGGTCGCCACGTGGAGGCGTCCAGGACATGTAACCATTCCTCCCACACCTTCCAGCCAAGGCGGTGATCCTCAAGGGACCACTCATTATACCGGTAGCATATACCAACAGCCGAAGCCGCAGGCAAAGCACTAGGCACCAGGGTCTGAAGATGTTAGAGAGTCATAGTTACTCCCGCCGTTTACCCGCGCTTGATTGAATTTCTTCACTTTGACATTCAGAGCACTGGGCAGAAATCACATTGCGTCATAACCGATCAGTGGACATCGCAATGCTTTGTTTTAATTAGACAGTCGGATTCCCCAGGTCCGTGCCAGTTCTGAGCTAGCCGTTTAACGCCAAACGAAGGAAGCAAGGCCGCGTCACGCACACGGTTTCCCGCACACGCTGCTAACCAGGCAACACGCTAGCTGAAGTCGCCCACGATCGGCCTGGTCAGAGTCCAGTGATTCCATAAGTCCCGGCTGGTCGAAGCAACCAGGACAAACAGAAAAACCAGCCCCCAACTTGACCGAAACGTTTCTGACTCCAGCCCATTTGGCTCGGCCCTCAGAGCCAATCCTTTTCCCGAAGTTACGGATCCAATTTGCCGACTTCCCTTACCTACATTGTTCAATTGCCAGAGGCTGTTCACCTTGGAGACCTGATGCGGATATGGGTACGGCCTGCCACGAAAATTATAATGCCTCGCTCGGATTTTCAAGGGCCGACAAGAGCGTTCCGGACACCACAAGAGGGGTGGTGCTTTACGGAGGCTAGTCCCCTATCTCCGGACAACCCGATTCCAGGGGATGGTGCACTCCTAATAAAGAAAAGAGAACTCTTCCCAGAACTCTTGCCGACGTCTCCGAGGTCGTTTGCGTCACCGCGCTCGATGCGAACCAACACAAGGCCAGAACACATCAATCTCCGTGGGCAGGGTCGGGAATATTAACCCGATTCCCTTTCGCTACAGGGGGCTGCTTGCAACAGTACAATCGCAGCAATCCTGAACATGTCAGGCACCCCGTCTCTGTACCGAGTTACCGGATCACTTAGGACCGCCTGACCCATGGCCAACTGCTGTTCCCATGGAACCCTTCTCCACCTCGGCCTTCAAGGTTCTCACTTGAATATTTGCTACTACCACCAAGATCTGCACCCGTGGCGGCTCCACTCAGACTCACGCCCGGAGCTTCCCGCTCACCACGGTGACCCTCCTACTCGTCACCACCATTCCTTGCCTGAGTCTTGGGTATCAACCCACGCCACACGCCATCGACTCAGCTTGCAGTGACGGTACGGTATAGGTTCAACGCTCCAGCGCCATCCATTTTCAGGGCTGGTTGATTCGGCAGGTGAGTTGTTACACACTCCTGTAGCGCACGTGCGGCCCCGGACATCTAAGGGCATCACAGACCTGTTATTGCTCATTTTCGTGCGACTGTCTCGCCGCTTGTCCCTCTAAGAAGTAAACACCTGCGCAGCACCCGCCGGCGAACGACACCACCGCCTCGAAGGGCAATGAGCACCGTCACCCGCACGAGCACACAGGACAGGCTTACTATTTAGCAGGCCAAAGTCTCGTTCGTTATCGGAATTAACCAGACAAATCGCTCCACCAACTAAGAACGGCCATGCACCACCAACCACCGAATCAAGAAAGAGCTTTCAATCTGTCAATCCTCACGGTGTCCGGGCCGGGTGAGATTTCCCGTGTTGAGTCGAATTAAGCCGCAGGCTCCACTCCTGGTGGTGCCCTTCCGTCAATTCCTTTAAGTTTCAGCTTTGCAACCATACTTCCCCCGGAGCCCAAAGACTTAAAGGTTTCCCGGGGACTGCCCGCGGGGACAATAAAAGAACCACCGCGGATCGTCAGTTGGCATCGTTTATGGTCAGAACTAGGACGGTATCTGATCGTCTTCGAACCTCTGACTTTCGCTCCAGATCAATGAAAACATCCTTGGCAAATGCTTTCGCTGTAGTTTGTCTGGCGGCGATCCAAGAATTTCACCTCTAACACCGCCATACAAATGCCCTCGTCTGTCCCCTTAATCATTATTTCGGATCCGAATACCAACATAATAGAACCGAAGTGCTATTTCATTATTCCATGCAAGAATTTTCAGGCTCTGTAGCCTGCTTTGAGCACTCAAATTTGTTCAAAGTAAACGTGCCGTCCGCATCCGACACCCGTTGAAAGGCACCGAGAAGCATGCCAAATAAACAGCGAGACGAACCCAATGATAGCCAACACCTGGAAACCAGACACGGCAGAAAGGCTGCACAACCACGACACTGACTCACAAATCCGCTCCAGTCGTAACCAGATTGGAAATACGAGCGCAGCATGTAGCCATGCGACCCAGATCCAACTACGAGCTTTTTAACTGCAACAACTTTAATATACGCTTCTGGAGCTGGAGTTACCGCGGCTGCTGGCACCAGACTTGCCCTCCAGTTGATCCTCGTACAAGGATTTAAAGTGTACTCATTCGAATTACGGAGCCTCTGATGAGTCCCGTATCCGTATTTTTCGTCACTACCTCCCCGTGCTGGGATCGGGTAATTTGCGCGCCTTCTTATTGGGAAAAGCAGCGAGTCAGTCACACGAAGATGAGCAATAACAGGTATGTGATGCCCTTAGATTTTCGGGACCGCACGTGCGCTACATTGACGGTTTTAGCAAGTTTGGAAAACTGGCCTGAGAGGTTGGGCAAACTGAATCATCACCGTCGTGACTGGGATCGGGGCTTGCAATTATTTCCCGTGAACAAGGAATTCCTGGTAAGTGCAAGTCATAAGCTTGCGCTGATTACGTCCATGCCCTTTGTACACACCGCCCGTCGCTACTACCGATTGAATGGTTTAGCAAGGTCCTCGGATTGGTGCCATTGTAGTTGCTTCGGCGACTCGACCGGTGCTGAGAAGACGACCAAACTTGATCATTTAGAGGAAGTAAAAGTCGTAACAAGGTTTCCGTAGGTGAACCTGCGGAAGGATCATTACAGCATTCACAACTCCAAATAATCAGCTGGTGGCTGACATTATTAACCGTACGAGCCCACCTAATCCTCATACTTTGCTATACCTACGGACTTGTCCGCTACGCACAGCGCACGTTGACCAGGGTGCCTACCTGTCTGATACCCGCGACATGCATGCGGCCTATGGCTGCCTGCCCCTGTTGTGGGGACGGGGTGTACTGTAAACATAACGGTACTAGGCTCAATGAGTGGTGAATATCAAGAGCTACGGCTCGGCCACCGCCCTATGTTTATCCTATTTCACAGTATGAGTGACGCATGTTAGATTCGTTCTGCATGTGTCAATGCTCATTAATGCTCCCGGCCTACACTGGGTTGCATTTACAGTCGCCTGGCGTTGCCTTGACCCAGGTTTGACTGTGAAAATGACTTATCACCTGTGAGAACGGGTGACTAAGCCATGTACAACTCTGAGCGGTGGATCACTCGGCTCGTGTGTCGATGAAGAGCGCAGCCAACTGTGTGAATTAATGTGAACTGCATACTGCTTTGAACATCGACATCTTGAACGCATATTGCGGCCATGGGTTAGCCTGTGGCCACGCCTGTCCGAGGGTCGGCTTACAAACTATCACGACGCCCAATAAGTCGTGGCTTGGATTTTGCCAGCTGGCTTTACTCCCCAGTCGGAAACGTCAGGGGTGTCAGATCTATGGCGTTATCCTAATGTATCCGGATACACACACCTAGTTATCAGACAGGTGGAGATGTGTCTACGGAGTCGTGGCTCAGTAATATTTATGCGCGCTCTGTAGAACATCTCGTGTGGTGAATTCCGAAATACGGCCTTCTAATCCTGACCTCGGATCAGACGTGATTACCCGCTGAACTTAAGCATATCACTAAGCGGAGGAAAAGAAACTAACAAGGATTCCCCCAGTAACGGCGAGTGAACAGGGAAAAGCCCAGCACCGAAGCCTGTGGCCAGTTGGTCATTAGGCAATGTGGTGTTTAGGTCGTTCCGCAGAAGCGCTGCTCCACCCCAAGTCCATCAATGAGTACCGTCACTGCAAGCTGAGTCGATGGCGTGTGGCGTGGTTTGATACCCAAGACTCAGGCAAGGAATGGTGGTGACGAGTAGGAGGGTCACCGTGGTGAGCGGGTAGCTCCGGGCGTGAGTCTGAGTGGAGCCGCCACGGGTGCAGTTCTTGGTGGTAGTAGCAAATATTCAAGTGAGAACCTTGAAGGCCGAGGTGGAGAAGGGTTCCATGGGAACAGCAGTTGGCCATGGGTCAGGCGGTCCTAAGTGATCCGGTAACTCGGTACAGAGACGGGGTGCCTGACATGTTCAGGATTGCTGCGATTGTACTGTTGCAAGCAGCCCCCTGTAGCGAAAGGGAATCGGGTTAATATTCCCGACCCTGCCCACGGAGATTGATGTGTTCTGGCCTTGTGTTGGTTCGCATCGAGCGCGGTGACGCAAACGACCTCGAAGACGTCGGCAAGAGTTCTGGGAAGAGTTCTCTTTTCTTTATTAGGAGTGCACCATCCCCTGGAATCGGGTTGTCCGGAGATAGGGGACTAGCCTCCGTAAAGCACCACCCCTCTTGTGGTGTCCGGAACGCTCTTGTCGGCCCTTGAAAATCCGAGCGAGGCATTATAATTTTCGTGGCAGGCCGTACCCATATCCGCATCAGGTCTCCAAGGTGAACAGCCTCTGGCAATTGAACAATGTAGGTAAGGGAAGTCGGCAAATTGGATCCGCAACTTCGGGAAAAGGATTGGCTTTGAGGGCCGAGCCAATTTTATCACGAAATATATGAGCAGACTTTCTGAACCTGCTCGACCCCGCTGTTCGAATCCGGGTGGAACTTGAGATTGTGACTTAGATGGAGAGGTTATTGGTTCAGTTCCTAGTACGAGTACTGAATTCGCATGTTTCTGTGGACAGAAATATGCCAGCAAGAGAAGCTTGTCTCAGCACAAGCGGCATAAGCATCCCGATGAGCTGAATGCGGAACGCCTGGAAGGGTTGCCGCGACGGAAGGGTGAATGGACTAAGGTAGAGTGCACCCACTTGCTACGTTATGCCGAAGGATTGTGGACTACTGGTGTCCAGAAGCAGCAGGTATATGAACAACTGACCTCAGTTTTTCCGGGACGGTCAGCGGAGGGGATTAAGAAGCAGTTGAGGAAGATGAGCTGGCGACTTGAACCATACAAGAAGTCGGCCCAGGGTGGTACCAAGCGGACTGCACACGAAAGTTCTCCAGTCGAAGTGGAAGACTTAGGGAGGGTGGCCAAGAGGACCAAGATCCGAACGCCTTTAGGATCTCCTCTAGCCTCGGATACGCCTAGTCACGCCATGGACTTGGGCGGATCCCCCTCTGGTGTAGGACCCGTCGACCTCTTGACTTTTCCGGCATTGATGGACATTGAGTTTGCTGACCTGGAAGGGTTGGTAGACTTAGTGCTTCCGTCCTCGCCGGTTAGGGCAGAGCGAGATGGTGCAGAGCAGGAGTGGAGGGCAGCAATGCTCGACACTATAGTAAGGGAGCTGTCGGAACACCGCGACGAGAGGCTCAAGTCAGACTTGCTTCTAGATCTAGCCCTGAACATCCGGGGAGGACGGCTGAACATCGCCGAGGCTCAGGGTAGGTTTGAGACCCACTTGGATACATGCTTTCCATCTAAGTGGGTTAAGCGGAGGAAACCAGAGGTCCCAGTTGCAGTAGGTAAGCGGAAGATCCGTAAGGTGACTTATGGAAAGGTGCAGACTCTCTACCGGAAGAAGGTCAAGGATGCAGCAGGTTGTATATTGGATGGGACTTGGAAAGACATCTACAAGATGTCGGACAAGTTATGCGACGGTAGCCAGGAGTACTGGCGGACCACTTTTACTACTCCAGGCTCGGTGGGCACAAGACCGCCCCCGGATGCGGTTGAGAATTACGATTTAATCTCCCAAATCACCGTTGCGGAAATCCAAGAAGCACTCAGGGGCTCGAACACCACAAGCCCAGGACCAGATGCCGTGACCACTCTAGAACTAAGACGTATGAACATCAGTGTGCTAGCGCAGGTTTTCAACCTGATGCTGGTGCTCCAGATCCCGACTAAGGCTGCCTCTTTAGCGCGTATATCTCTCATACCCAAAGTAGTCAAGCCGGAACACCCGAACGAGTACCGACCGTTAGCTGTGGCTTCAGTGCTACTAAGGACGTTCCATAAGATCTTGGCGCGTCGATGGAGACCAAGTATGAAGCTAACATCGCTTCAAGTAGCATTCCAGAAGCGGGATGGGTGTCTAGAGGCTACCTACGCCTTGCACTGTTTGTTGCGTCGGGCGCAGATGCGCAGTTCGGATGCAGCGGTTGCGTTCTTGGACGTAGCCAAAGCGTTTGATACTGTTTCGTTTGACTCGGTGCTTCGGGCGGCGCAGAGCCAGGGTGCCCCTGGGCCTCTACTGCGATATCTGGACCAACTGTACACACAATCGGAAGTACTGTTGGAAGGTGAGCGTCTTACATGTGGTAGGGGAGTGAGGCAAGGGGATCCCCTGTCTCCTCTGCTTTTCATTATGACTATGGACGAGGTCCTTGCGACTTCGGGACAGGGGCTCGGGGAATCTGCTGTGGCTGGCGATCCGAACGGAGCGCTGGCCTATGCGGATGACCTGGTGCTAGTAGCTAACTCTCCCTCAGAACTCCAAGCTAAGCTGAAAGGCTTAACTAAAGGACTACGAGAGGCCGGTATGGCATTGAACATCGCCAAGTGTCGGTCTATGACGATCAGGAAGCTAGGGAAGAGGAAGCTAGTTGTACTGGAGCCTCACTCCTACAAGATCGGTGGTGAAGTGATACCGCCAATGATGCCCAGCGAGGAGGTCCGCTACCTCGGTTTGCCATTTACCTGGAAGGGACGGAAACCTCCTAAGACTACTACTAAGCTGGAGGCTATGATAGCTGAAATAAGTAAGGCGCCACTGAAGCCTCAGCAACGAATTCGGATTCTGTGTGATTTCGCCTTGAAGAAAATTGAGTATGAGATGGTACTAGGTAACGCGCACCGGAACACCATAAAGGCAGTGGATGGGATGGTTCGAGAAGCAATCCGGCGATGGCTTAGACTACCGAAGGACACATCGATGGCCTTCCTTTATGTTAGCTCAACGGATGGAGGTATGGGTGTGCCGCAGATGGGGATTACCATACCCTTGGCGCAACGAGAGAAGTTTCGCAGGCTACTCACGTCTCCGGACGAGTGGATTAGAAGCCTAGCCACGGATGACGCCGTCCTAGTGGACAAGCGGGTAGCTAGTCTACCTATTAGAGTAGGAAACACCGAGGTGGGTAACCGAGCGGAGGCTGTCCAAGCTTGGAGATCTCAGTACACCGAGATGCTCGACCTCAAGGGAGTGCGTATGGACCTAATGGACAAGTCGAGTACCCTTTGGGTCCGTCGTCCTGAGAGGGTCTTCCCCCGTCTTTACATCAGGGGGCTTAAGCTTAGGGCAGGCGTATTACCATCTAAAGTGCGAAGCAGTAGGGGCGTATCCCGTAAGGCTGGAACTTCTCTCAAGTGCCGAGGGTTATGTGGGTACCCTGAAACGGTCACTCACGTCCTGCAGAAATGTGCGATCACGCACGACGCCCGATGTGCACGACACAACCGTGTTGCTCGGAAGATAGCCGCTTTAGTTCGTAAGCGTGGGTTGCATGTGCTGCAGGAGCCTATCGTAGGTAAGAACAAGAGCTACTGCAAGCCGGACCTGGTAGTTGTTTCTCGAAACGATGTCTTAGTAATGGATGTAGCTGTTACCATCGGTCCCAATGTAGAACGTATGTGGGTGCAGAAGATCGAGAAGTACAACACTGCTGAGGTGAACCATCAGTTACTAGCTCTAATGAAGGGTAGTCAGCCAGTACCTAGAGGAGTTAGGCACATCCCCTTGATCTTCACCGAGCGCGGCTACCTGTACAGGCGTTCTGCTGACGGCTTACGGAAGTTAGGTTTAACATCTCGTGATTTGTCTGATTTAAGCCTTC
>CALYDF020001699.1:0-26173 GCA_944474145.2 Dicrocoelium dendriticum
GATAACTTCTCAGATTGCATTGAGTATACGGGGTTGTCTTGATTGGTTAATTCAAGCTCCTGCTGAGTTGAGACTACAATATCATGCATAATTATGCGATTCAGCTTATACAGAATAGTAAACACATTGCATTTGAAAGAATTGCATCTGAGAAGATTCCAGTATGACCATTTGTGAACCCTGTACATATCTCGCTGGAGTGCTTCATGAAACGCGGTTAACAATCGTCCGTCACAGAAGGATATCAGCAGCATAAGTAAGAAACCCTTGACGAACACAATCAAAAGTTCAATAATAATGATAATATTAATAATAACTATAATGATGTACATGAGACATGACTTTCTTGGCATCAGCAAAAGTGTCCAGTTGTTTCTCATATTATCAACAACATAATCCGAAGTTAGGTTTCGCAGACTTTGAACAAGTGCAGGTTAGATTCACTCATCGTGGATGATTTTAAGATAAAGTTTTAAATTCTTCGTGCTCTGACCGTTATTTATTCGAATTGCTCAAGAATACTCCGATCAACATACTACCAGATGCCTAGATCTCGTGCGGTATTATTGGAAGTCAAAGATTTACCTGTATGCTTGGGAGGATTTGTAGACAGTTCACAGCTCCAGGCCAACACTTTGTATTTGTCCCCTGAGGAAGACAGTTGCTAATCGATGTACTACGATTTCAAGGCCACATATATGAGCCAATTTCCGCCTAGTATCGCTTCTTTATATGCAAATGTAAGTACTTTACACAGCAGTAAAACATCGCGATATTTTGTCCAGTGACACAACCGTCTCCTTAATGACGTCGCTGACTACGGTTTCCTGTGATCATTTTAGTGTTATTTACTACAGCATATGTGCATCATCGCTGAAGACTGGAAGCTCTATTACCAAATCGCACTCAAAACACTAAGCTCCTTGTTAGTTACATTGTATTTGTTTAACTTGCCAGTTGAGAGGGTGACACAGTTTACAATAAAATAAATCTACCGGCTAATTATTTGGCGGGCGAGAAATCTCATAGTGCCAGCAGGGTTCCAATAGTTAAATAGGTTGACAATTAAGACCTCTTTATTAGAATGAATCAAGGGAGGCAGAATCTGAGTGAAGAATTTCAATTCAACCTCAGCCTCTTCATACCTCTGTTTCATCCTCCGGGTCAGAGTATTACACTTCCAACGGAGGTACCGTTTCGCATGTAACATATATTGGAATACGAATGAATGAATCCGCCAGTGAAAACTGATGTCTTAGCTACATTGAGTTAATAGTTACCCCGCCTGTATCGATATCGTTGGTGTTCATCTTTTAAACCTCCAAAAAACACTTGCAGATTTCCGTGCGAAACATCGCATGCAGTTAATCAGTGAAAGTGGACAAATTTATTGGCAGTCCATTGGGCTTCTTCACCAAAGAAAGCTCTCAATATCACCACTTTGAGACCAAGTCGGTATCGGTAAAGAAGTGCGCCTAGTTACAGAATGCCTTTCGTATGTCTAAACCGGGTACTTGAGAGGAAGCTATTATAGTCACCGTAAACCGTGAAAAGTTCAAGTTCTTTGCGCAGCCCCACCAATGAAACAATGGTGAAATAAGAATAAAAAGCTAATGTTTGACAAATTCCATAGGATGGTTTTTGGGAACAAAACTAGTTCAAGAAATGCGCACAAATGTGAAAAACGCATCAGTGAACTCATCATACTTTCCAGGACAACACAAACGTACATCCGACCAGCTCTATTTTGTAGGGCTAGTGAGCACAATGTGTGTCTGCGAAATGTCCTTAGTTAATAAACAGAAATTAGTACAAGTAATGTAAGTTGATTAAAGCTTCGTCGCTTCGTTTCCTTTAAATGAGTAGCGTTGGCGCGGAAATGACAAAAGACGAAAAAGCATTCCACGGAAAACAAACTCGAAGGAAGAAACAATTACTGCGACTTCCCAGCCGCAGCTAAGCTAATGGAGGTGTACGCAGACGTGACCGGGAATTTTAAAAGCTGGAAAGCCTGCATGAGGTCACCCAGTAGAAGCAACATCTGCTGTATACTCTCAGGGCTATCTGTCACTATGATGTCTCTGGTGAGACAACCCCTTCACATTTTTCCTTGTCCACTGTTGGGCGGTCTCCAGCGCAGCCGGATAGCGTTTTAACCAGTGTTCTCAAGGCTGGATCGCTTACTCCAAATGGGGCCCCATGTATGCTTTGAGCATTTGAGGGAAAATGAAAGGATCGAACCGGCAGAACGCCCTTCGTAACAGACCAACGTATTAGTCCAACTTCGAGAACCGCGCCGAACAGCTGAGGTCGTCTTGGATCACCATCTCGAGGTCTCGCTGTTGTGTAGCGTTTTACAGAATGTCCTCCCAAGCGTAGATGCTACGTTGGCTTTTGGCGTACAAGCACGGTTTTGCACTTGTCCATGTTAACTTGAATTTAGCTTGCCTTCGACCATCCCAAGACGCGGTCTAATTCTCGCTGCAGCATATCTTGCTCTTCTAAACGGTCGATTGATCGCCGTATCTTGATGTCATCGACAAAAAGCAGGACATTTAGCTTGTTGACATTCGCAAGGTCTTCAATGAAGTACAAGAATAACCAAGTCCCCAACACTGACCCTAGTGGAACACCGAAGTCCAAATCAATTGGATCAGAAAATGAACCTCGAACTCAAACCTGAAGACGCTGCTGCAAGCGGAAGTTTCCGATCTATCCAAGGACAGGGTTTCCAACTCCGTACGCTCGCTGTTTTTGGAGAAGGATGCGGTGATTTATGCGACCGAATGTTTTGGAAAATTATGGATAGTTGACATCAATGCCGGTCCCACTCTCGGTTACCTCGGTCTAGCTGCCACGAGCAATCAGTAGATTGGTATTGCATGACTGATGCTCACAAAAGCATTGTTAATCCTGTGCTGTGCTGTCAGGCCTTCCGAAGTAGCCCATTACCGTCTCTCCTATGATAGAATCCTTCACTTTTGTGAGCACCAGTAGGAGAATCACGGGGTGTTGTTTGGCTGGCTCTGAACGGCTACCAATTGAAAAACGGGGTAAACAGTCCGATGTTAATTGGGGAACACCACATTTCATATTCAGGGTTCTTCACATATCTGTACAGAAAAGTTTGTCAGAACAAAACTTTAACGCTAGACTGCTGGTGTACTAATATATTCTTACGCACTAGTCTGTTATAGTGCTCGCGATGCACAACGTAGTGACTATAGTTGTCAGGGCCACGCTTCGCTCTATGCACATGCCACGCTGCACCTCTTACAGTCATGTGTTTTCGGGTCCTGCTCCGATTTAAGTATTGTGCTCTTGCGGAACGAAGGGGCTTGTTGAGCGATGCATATTTAATCCGATCACTGAAGTTTCGAGTAAAGTCAATCCAATAAATGTCAATGGAAGTCGTCCGAAAACTCCTAGCTGGCATCTCCCACAAGTTGTGCCAAACTATCCCATTGTGTGATTGTGCGAAACAAGTTTTTATGTTCTTGTGGATACTCCGCATAACACAAGAAATCGTAAATTAAGTGTACGTGGTCGCTTCGGCCCAGAGGGCTCTCCATCCATGGTTTCTCAATCATACGCTCTTTGTTCGTTAGCAGTAGCTCAAGCACAGAGGGTTTAGTTCCTGCTCTGAAGAGGGTGGACGTACTGGCATGGCTGAAGATCTGTGCTTGCAATATACTCTTGCAGATCCGCCTTAAATTACTCATTGGAGAATGCCAGAGCTTTCAGATCGTGAATATTGAATTCGCCTGAGATGAGAACATCACGGTATCGTCATCGTAATACCCTTTCCAAGGATGATGTCAGGCGGGAGTCCAAATCTGGGGTGGACATTGGGGGACGATTAACACCGGCCAAATGCAAGTGACTTCGTATCTCAGTCGCAGCCTGCTCCAGAGTGAGGCTTTGAGCAGCATTTCCGGGTCGAACGTCGGTTCGCACTGCAGGTCATTGCGGTAGTATAAAATTACTCCCTCGCTCTTGCTAGGGTGGTCGTTTCGGAAAAGGGGCGAAGCTTGTATTGCGAACTAGGCGTCGGTAATTGCTGAGTGCAATCAAGTTTCAGTAACGAATATGAGGTCCCAGGCATGTGGCGCCTTACCTAGCCACAGTTAGGTAAGTTTGTTCAGGAGAACTTATGCATTGTGGTACATGCAGGAATGTTTCTATTCTTAGCAACGAATCTTGGGATGCGTGGTTTGGGTACATTTTGGTGCTGACCGGTGGAAGGTCGGCCCTTAATCGTTTGGGTGGGGCGACGACGAATTCATATGTGCCAGATCGATGGATCCCACAATTATTTATTTGCTTCTGTCATTTGTAATGGATGGGATGTGTTTGCGTTTCGTTGGCTAGTGGATTCAGGTTATCCAAACTTTTGTCGGGAAGTGTTCCGAATAAGCGGCTGCTTTCCTATTTTCGCTTAGCAGATGCTGCTTTGGTCAGGAGCTCGGAATGAATGCAGCTGCGACCCGGAAACCAGCAATCCAGCACTATTACTGACGTTTGTCTAGATTGAAGGAACACTTTCACAATCCTCGAGCCACATCCATTTTATTTTGGCGATCGGCGCCGCCTCGATATAGATTGCGCTATGACGTATAAGAGGGGGATGGTCACGCGAATTTATCGCTATTGTTCCTGGTCCTGATTGGTCACTTCGTGCTCAGCATGAGTTCTATGCTTGGGAAGGCTGTGCACAAGGATGGTCCTGGCTATGGATTCCTTCCGATTTTTGTCTTAGCAGGGCTTCGCCTGTCTGCGCCTGCTCCACAGAATATCCGGAAATTGGCGGATGGAATATGACCCATTGCGGGGGCGAGCTATCGATAACAGAACAGCTTTTGCTTCATTGGCGGAAGTCAACACAACTCGGAGGAGTTTTGGTTCGCCGTAGTGCTGTGAGCTTGGGTGAGGTGTAACGCGTGTCGTGATCGTTCATATGACGTTCACATGGATACAGGCGACCATACATTTTAATGAAATTCCCCGCAAGAAAACCAAATTCGACTTATCATCGTTGCCTAATAAACGGTGAACGTCGCAAACTAATGGTCCTTGACCGAACCAATCATGCGGTCATTTGGAGCGTACGCGGAGATCAAAACAACATGTGCGTCTTCGCATGACGCCTGTTGATTGCGAATGAGTCCTGGATACGAATTACACACAGTCGGTTGTCAATCTGGAATTAGTTCACATACGTGGCTTCGGCTTTTCTACTTCTAAACTAGCCAAATCGGCTGCAGCTGCCTCTGGGTCGCCAGAGGAACACCATCTTACGCATTGTACTTTAAAGCCTACACGCAGCGCAGTAGAGCATTTCAAGGAATCGCGTTATGTGGAAACCCGTGACCGAGCGTTCATTACATACGCCCTTCTTTTATCGATTGCCAAACGGGGCCACAATCCTCCACCATAATTACAAGAGGCTGCCAATCTATAATGCGCCACCGAAATAAAGCAAGGGGTAGATAATCTATCTAGTTGCGAAATAGACGTACTCGACATGTGAGAACGATGGATGATGATGTAGTCGATCCAATCCAGCCCACTACCGTCTCATCATCTTACTAACGGTTCTTTCAAAGGTCTTGGAAACTATTCTTTCTAACGTGCTAAAGGCTTAGTTGGAAGAACTTAACTACCTCGCACCGGAACAGCATGACTTCCGACGAAATCGTTCGTGCACTACGAATCTACCACTAACACCATCCAGCTGAACTGAAGTGATTGACTCTGGCACATGAGTTGATGTAGTCTTTCTCGACTTCACAAAGGCGCTCGACCTGTTATACCACAATATATGCTCTTAAAATTGCAGGCTGTTGGTGTTGGTGGTCCTCTCCTAAGGTTTATCAAAAGTCATGTTCTACACCGGCGCTTGGTAGTGTGAGTGCTTGAATCACTGTCGGATATTATCCGGGTTGAATGTGGAGTAACACAGGGTTCGGTACCAGGACCGCAATTAACTTTGACGCATAGCAAAGATGTAACACGCTACGTAAGCTCGAAGTGCCTTTTTTATTCCAATGAGATCAAGGTGTGGAGGGTGATCAATCACCAGATGATATCACAACATTTCAAGCTTATCTGCATAGGGTGTATGCGTGGTACAGCCATATTCTAGTTCCATTCATGCGGATAACTAAAAAGTGCAGCATCTAAGGCACATTTTGGTGCACTCCTACATACTCGGTAACCAGGAGCTTCAAAGGTCTTCTGGCGAATAATATCTTGGAGCTTATGTCGAGATCGACCTTGGATGTTCGAATCAGGCTGAAACGGTGTCAAGGTGGGGTATCCAACAAGTGGGCTCCTGAAGCGTGCATTCGGACGATTCACCCTTTCGAATTTTCACAGTTCCTCAACTCATACGTATGACCATATATGGAAAAGGCAACACAGGTCTGGCAGCCATGGCTGAGGAGAGCTGCTACCGCAATGGAGGCACTCCAACGCCGGGCAACCATAAGTTTCAAAGGCGGGAATAAATTGCAGTGTGAAAAAAGGCTACAGGTGTTAGGGGTCTGCAGCGGGCACTATCGACAATTGGGTGGAGATCACATGTTGACACCAGATTTTGAGATAACCCTACCACACTTGCCGCGACTTGCTAGAGCTCAGTCACAACAATAAGTTGAGAGGCCACCATCTCAAACTGGCAGAGCAGCACGCCGTATTTGCATTTCGTACGCGGTTGCCGAACGTGAAACGCCCTACCGGAATCTGTCATATGTGCTCCTAAGCTGGCAGAGTTCAAGGCCCCAGTTGACCGTGCACTCATCTCGTTGCACTACATTACATGACCCATTACACATGGATAAACACAAGTGTCTGTAAGAGATTTCACTAGCGGTCCCAGGTTCCGTTCCACTTTTTTACCTGTTGTATGTGTACACCAGGAGTAGTTAAGCTTTTTATAAACATCATATTTGCTGTCATCTTTTATGGATTTATCTTGGATTTAGGATCTGTGCTACGTATACTTCAGTGAGTTCACCGGTGTAAACCCAACTTTGCTAACAACTTCTATATTTTATAGTTTCACCATAACCATCCAACGGAACCTGTTAAACATCAGTTTTTTCACCTGTATAAAACCATTGTTCCATTGTTTCATTGAGTCATATCCGCCAAAGTGCAACGTTGTTAAACAACTAGGACGCTTGGCTAGCGCAAGCGTAAAATATTCTGAAACACTGAAGCCGATGTATTTATTGGAACGAGATAAACCCTAAACAACCGCTTGAAACTAGGAAGTTTATTTAGCCTGCCAGCCAGTCAGAGTCCGAGGTTTAATGGTAGTGGACGTTCCGCTAGAAGCTTTAATATACGATACAATCAAACACACACGTGTACGCACATCTTACGGAACCTTTCACAAGCATCTGGTACAAGAAGCTTGGTCCTCTGTGGTTAGACTGTGTTCGTAGTCTCATTAAACCTAACAAGTGAATAAACACTACCCCTCTGTCTGAAGTTTCGGCTCTTCGTTAACTTTCTACGTGAAAGATTAATAATTTTTAACTTGGCAATTCAAGAACTCTCTTATGGGTTCCCTTTGACCATAAGAAAGAATAAAACCTCAGTAATGTGAGACAAATCTCGTGGGTCTAAATCGCATAGCTGGATTCATTTGATTAACTTTACCGAGCATCAAGACGATAAACTGCTTAGTTGCCTCAGCATGAGACTACACAGGAGACCTTTAATTTCAAAGTGTGGATAACCTTTAAAGAAACAATAGATAGTACTTGGATGATGACAGTAAACATGCAATTAATAATTCTGATATCTGCGCTACAATTTACTGCGGAACGCATGTGGCCTGAAGTAAAATGCTGATACATATGTGGTTCCTGTTTGCAGCTCCAAAACAGCTTTTTCGGTATGGTACTTGTCATCGGACCTATCATTGGCACTCGCCCACTCAACACAACACTTACCGTATATTCACTTATCGTGTCATCATGAACACGCCAAAGCAACATTCGGCCTATATTCAATAGAACGATGTACGCGTCCAGGCAAGTGAGATTCATGGAAGATTGAGAAATTACGTTTTTCCACAGCTACTAACAATCGGATACCTTTAATGCAGCACCGAATAGAACAAATCAGTGTTATTCGTCGTCCTGCGTGACCTCGCATCCCACAAGAAGTGAGCTTATTGCCATATCATATGAACTCTCGATATGCACATCAATCTTAACATAATAATATAAATAACAATTGTATTTTTTGTATGGGTGTCGAAATTCATACAAAAGCGGCGCCAATACGGAACACCAGGATAAATGATATCAAAAAGTAAATGGATTTATCACAGCAGAAAATGCAGAGCTTGAGAATTCCTGATGCTAATGTGTGAAAACAGGATGTGAATCTATCAGGAAAAACAGAAATGAAAAATGGTTTTCGATGATTCTACCCCCACTACAAATATATCATACATATAACGGTGGTAAATAAATGCATAAATATGGATGCCATTCTCGAGCTGTTTAAGCGAGCCCACGCAGCACTGCAAATTACCTACGAGGCAGAAAATTGCAATCGGTTTCCGTATATAGATGTCTGATCAAGTAGGAGGCCGAACGGCTCCTTCCAGCGTCAAGTTCCCAGAAATGATACCTGGATTGATCAGTACACGCGATTTCCCAATTTCGTCCCCTTGAGATATAAGCGCAAGTTAATGCATTGCCTAACCACAAGAGCACGTCGAATTCGCTCAAAGTGCACCCGTGATCAGAACTAGTATCTGAAAAGAATACGCTACGCGGGAATTGCTATCCTGATAGATTTACTGCAAGAAGCTTTGAAGAAAAACCTAAAGCGGTATCAATTTAAACCGTGACGAAGTGATTTATAAGATTAGCTTACGAAGAGGATGCCGCTGCCGAGAGCTTAACCAAAAGTCTTTCCGCGGCTGTCAACTCCACATTCCAAGCAACCAGGCTAAAGTGCATCTTTTCTATTGATGCGCATGTTTACTCAGGTTATGCTTCCAATGCTGACTTCGTCTATGGTTACTTATCAGTTCAATTGCGCCTGTGGCGCTACTTATAACAGTCGAACAGCTAGGCATTGTCCAATCACGTCATGGGGACCTGCCCATGCCGTTTGCATCAAAGAGGAACTGGGGCCATTATCAGCGTTGTTTTGGCTTATATTGTCGACAATGGGCACCAAAATGATCGAAAGCGTTCCTTCAGGATAATTCACAGGGTCCGCCAGCAGCACTTCAGAGGTCTGCGTCTCCGTGCATTCGCGACGGCTGAATCGCTACGCATCCGGTTGTTTCAACCTTATTTATGCTGCAAAAGGAGTCGATTCATGTCCTACAGCTTCCCTGGCCGAACGATTTTGTGGTCGACTGCCACGGATCAAGCTCTGTACTATGCAATCGACCTGTCAGTTCAAAGGTCAATTTTTAGCCACACATTGAACCGCAAATGAACTGTGTAGTTTCGGTCAATGGGTCGATTTTAGTTATTTCTTTTACTTTTAACTATGTTTGTGATGATCTGAATAGAATCATCGAAAACAATTGTTCGCTTATGATTTTGTGTTTTCGAATCCTAAATGAGGAATTTTCAAGTTTCCAATGCAAAGTAACGCATATGTTTGGGTCACGCAACTTTTAATTGTGCACTTAGTTTGCTTATGTTATGACGTGTCCCATCAATTTGAGTAAGTTTTTTCTTGCAGATGTTGTATTTCTCATCAAGTTTTGTTTTATGCTCAGTCACTGTGTATGCGAAGTTGACGGAAGTAGTGAGAGCGTTCCACCACTGTGATCCACGAAGTGAGAAATAATGCCGGCGGCATTTCAGCCGACTGTACAGTGTGGCTGACTTGCAGACATGGCCTCGGAGTTAGGCTTTGTAGCTTAATTTTAATAAATATCTACAAGTGTGGTTTGGGTCATTTAGGATCTGAAACACTAAAATAAGATCACAGTGCTTGCGACGAAACTGACCATCAAAAACTACTAGTGTCTGTACTCTATTCTGGTAAGGAAGATGTTTCAGGCCCTTAAGCTTTCCGTTGCTCTTCTTTGTGGATCTCAAGGGCAGTAAGATCAATATTATGTTAAGTTTGGCAGACCTGGATGGCGTAGTCTACAGGTGGCCTTTCCTAAACTTTTACCAATTGTAATAAGATAGTGAGATGAAAGCGGCCAATTGCTCTCCGCAAGGGACCAGCGTGCTGATTGGCTTTCCCTGCTGCATTTTTGGCTTGTTTTGCGCCACCGTGATCGGCCTGCACGAGCACTAGAAGATCATTTTCATGGGAGACACGTTAATAATGCTTTCTCTTAATTGGTATGCGTAAATTCTCTGGTGGCGTATGCTCAGTACTCCACATGTGGCAGCGATGAAATCCAGCATGTTCTGAACTGACCAATCGTGAGCATTGTCGGGATCACCTTGTAATGTCATGTGATCATTTAACGTTCTGAAAGTCCGCCAGCTTTTGAGATCGTCCACCTAGATTAGATAGAGCATGCCCAGAAGGTCTGTAATGAAGTCGAGGAAAAGCCTTAATCCCAGAACCGAGCCTTGTGGGACACCACGTTGCATCTCCATCAGGTCAGATAAGACGCTACGAACTCTCACATTTTGGCGACGTTAAAGTGCGGATGCACACATACAACCCAGGATGGGGTCGCCTATTCCACAGCTTTGAAACTTGAGAAGGAGTATGTTGTAGTCAAACCGATCAAAAGCTTGTGAGCAATCGAAGTACACAGTGTCAACTCCCTCCTTAGCGTCGGCAGAATCCTTTCAGCTGGTTCGGGCTAAAAAGAAGGTTATGTTACCTGAGCGCATTCGAAGGAAACCCTGTCGCTGCGGTACGTTGACATTGTATGTATCCGAGTATTCCAAGTGGATCTCTGCAATAGCGAATGCCATGACTTAAAAAAGAACTGGGAGAAGAGATCCCGAGTGATCATCTGCCGGTTCATCGCAGTTGTGCCCTTTGTAAATTGTAGTGACTGATACATGCTTCCACAATGTTAGGAAAACCGGGACAACGGTTCAGTCAGGCTGCTGGCCGCCACTTTCAATAGCCTTGGGTGGTAGTTATTCGTACCAGGGGAACAGTGCACACGCAGTCTCATCAGTCGCTTCATTAATTCCGCGAAGGTAAATGTGGTGTGGCTAAGTCCTGGTGGTGGCGTGATCTGTATAAGGATTGTACTGGATATCTGTGAGTTCTAGAAGTTACAACTGAATTGTTGTCTAAGCGCGTTGGCCGCATCTTGCACAGTTTTTGTTTGTCCACATGCGGTGTTCAGAGAGGGGATACCACGCTGTAGTTTACGGAGTTTGTTGACATGGTTGTAAAGTAACTTAGGGTTGGAGCTTAATCTCTTCACTAAAGCATGATGTTGTTACAATTTATCCTCGCTGATCAGACGGACGCAATGGTTCTGCTCGCTTATATAGCTCTTTCATTTTTGGGCTTTCGGATTGACTTTGTATGCTTGCGTCTGACTCCTCAGAAAGGACTTTAAGTTTTTGAGCTGTATTTTTAGTTTCTGAAGCGTTTGTCACCAGCATGCTAAACAGGTGGATTAATTCCTACCAAGCGACCTCTGCGGTTTGGTCAGCTATGAACGACCAATCCGTGGCCTTGATGAAGACGGATAGCATATCTTAGTGCGTTACGATACGAGTCCCTTCGTTGTCCCTGTTGGAGTGCTCTGCATAACAAAAGTATTGGAAAAGCGGTGTCGCATGATAGCTGGTCCCAACGGGATGCTCACTGTTAGTATGTTGATCATACGTTCCTCAATGGTAACCACAAGGTCAATCATGGCCAGTGTGATTCCAGTCCTGATTTTTGTAGTGGGGGTAAAGAATTAGTAAAGTGGTAGTTCAGTGACTGGCTCTTGCAACTCGGCTTTAATTTGCTCAAATAGAGTGGCTGAAAACTCTACAGTATGCAAGCTGAAGCCTCTGACAGTAAGAACGTGATTATAGGGCTGCGCCAGAACGGCATACAAAGCATTGCTTAAACTGTTATCTAGTACTACAGTTGACATCGGGGGAAGGTAAAGGATGGTCACCAAACATGTGTCACCACATCTGAGTTGCAAGCAGCAACAAAGCGACTCAACTACTTGAGTCTCTTGGTTATTAAGCAATTCGAAATGCAGGTCATTGCGATGATACCAAAGAACGTCGTCTCCCCTACTTGGTCGATCATTTTGTAGGATGGATATGCCTGGTGAAGCGATCTCAGCATCAGTGATTTCGTCGTTGAGCCAGGTTTCGGTTACCATGATCATGCTCCAAGGCATCAAATCTGGGAGACAATGGAGCTCAGAAAACTTACTGAGGAGGCCTTGAGCATTAGTTAGAAACAGGGTGGTGAGGTAGGTAAAACCCGTTTTTGGGGAAAACTATGATATCGAAATTTGAGCCTCTTCATGTCGGCTGATGGAAAGCTTACGCGATGAAGTTCCGGTTAAAGTGGTCATTAGGCAAGTATTCCTTTCTGCGTGAGTCTCTCTTGGACCGCAGTTACGCGACTCATAATTAATGTTTGCTGGAGTAGTTGATATGTCTGGGTGATTTTGCTCTGTCTCGGTCGACTGGGTTCTGGTGTTAAACATCTTCAGGCAAATCTCCGATGGTAGCTTATCACGACAATTGCGCCACATGTAGACTGTTTCTTTTCTAATGCGTCCAGAAAAATACCAACACTGCATGATGTAGTCCGAAGACGAGCGGCTTACATGATGACTGCCTCAACCATGGCCGCTGAGTGTAGCGTCGCACTTATTATCCGTAGTTTACCGTAGTAGGGTGAGTTTGGGTGCCGTATGTTGCAGACCATGCCAGTAGTTTCGGTGTGGGCACCTATTAAGCGGAATAAGAAGTTCCGCTGTTTTACGTCTCCCAGCAGCTTACCATTTGTGGAGATTTTATTAGATTCAAGGAGGTCGGAACGTACAATTGTTAGTGACTCGTGGGATGGACTAAAGCTGGCCGATTTGAGAGAGGCTGCAGTCTTCGTAGTTGATGTTGTGATTTGCGCACGTATTGTACTTTTGGCTCTTTGTGTTTTAGCGTCCTGTATAGACTAAGGTGTTCTCTTTGTGCGTGAGCAGCTGAAACAGTGGAGTACACAGTTCCGCCTTTGACAATCAAGAGTTGATTCCACTGTGCTAGTGTAGAAAAGGCACCAGATTTGGTTTCAGGTCTCATCTCTTTAGCGGAGGTGAGAGTCGTTCTAGTACGTGGAACTCGGCTGTTTTTCGGTTTCGGGTTACAGTTAAAGTTTCCGACGTACTTGGCTTCACACGGTTAACATTATTCCTGGTTTGGTCACCATATGCGGCTGCGGCTGAAGGAGATTGGTGTTTAGAAGTATTTTCTGCACGGTGATAGTCAACCAGTTCCCATGTTGAATAACTCAAATCAGACTGCTTTCACACTTTATAGGAATATCCAAGGATGACTGGTCCAAATAATATTTGCTGGTTAGAAGCAACAATCGGACATTTCGAAATCTTGTGAAAGTCTTGCTACTCCTCACGATAGTATTTAACTCATTTATGGTTCGAATCAGAAAACAAACCGACGACACGTTCCCAGCAGGTCAATACAAATAATCAGGTAAACATTGAGACACTTTTCCAAACTGTATCCAACCGATCAAGTCATAAGCACAAAAGCAAAATAAGAACACCCCGATTGAGTGGTAGACACTGGAACGCATTTGCTTTCCTTAGCTCAGTCACCACGATATTTCCGGTCAATGAACGGTGCCAAATTAAAATCAGCAGCTGGTCACACATGAGTTTGAAAACAGCTACCTAAAGCACAGCTGGTTCAAAGAAATTAGGCAATCCGACAAGCTGCAATTAGAGAAAAATCAGTTAAAATTCTTCCATTTACTCGAATCTAATGTGTCAACCTGAAAATGCCCAAGTACTATTTACTTTCCCAGGGATACGCATTGTTATTTAAGGTTGGATACTATTATATTTGGCGGAGTCACTATTAACTAGCTACTTGCAAAATATGGAAAATCGTAACCTTAAACAAACTAAGCTTGGCGTAAAATTAGCATGCGCAATTTAGATTCTAAACTTGGGTTTTGATGTTTGCCGTAGAATGCTGTTACAGTATAAATCTGGCCGAAATTCTACATTCCTCACGAATCTGATAGATTGTAGTCACAACAATTCGGATGAATTTGTGCAATATAGTTGCTGATGTATGGAACCTACTCGGTCGGCTCCAGACAGATACATAATGGTTATAATTTAAGGAAAATTCTCCATATTGTTTGATTATGGGGTCATTTCGTAGTACTCGTTGTGTGAACGGTTTGCAGGTTTCAACCTCAATGCAGAACTCGATTCTTTATAACTTTTCAACAATACTGCAGGCATACTCTATAGGACTATCAAGATGTACACCAGATCCCGTAACGGCAGTGTGCTTAAACGATAAATATAATGGAGATATCATAAAAAGGTAGACGAGAAAAGCTGACTCGGGACGAACTACCAGTGAGTGAAAGGATTTATAAGAGCAACATGAAAGAGCTTGTCGTCAAAAGTGAAATACGCTGGCTGCTTGTACTCATAGGGCTCATTACGCACTTTTACCTTGGAGCTAGAGGAATCGAAAGAAGAAGAAAAGATACGAAATGAGGCGGAGTAAGAAGAAAACGGACGAAGTCAGCCAAATCTTCCAGACATTCACGTAAAATTAACTAGCTTAACTAGCTTTTGACTCTAAATAGGAATTTGCAAGTTGCACAAACATATTTATTGAGTAAGCGAAAAGACTTCGCAATCCGTATAACTGGGTGTAGGAGGAACACAGTTGAATTTTTATTTAGACTTCTGCAGGCGGGAATTCAAGCTGAGTATGAAGGAGCATAATATAAGGTAATAATGGGATTGGAAGAAGCTAAAATCCCTACGGCAGACTTTTGTGTTTTGCGCCCGTTGGAAAGAGTAATTTCGAGTTAGTATAGATTAATATAACTTAGAATGGGCCAGGGAGTTTGTCAATGATAAGGAGGGTCGACTTGTGTCCCACTTGGTGTTTCGCACAACAGTGGACCTACAAGGCTAGCGTGGTCGAGTGCACACTTTGTGTTTTCAGTTATATCTTCGAGTTTAGGTAATTGCTTTCGATAATCTGAGTTGAACGACGACGAACAATCGATGGCAGCCACATCTTGAAAGTCAACTTGGTCAGCAAATTTCTTGTCACCCCAATATCACAAACAGCTGAGACTGTGCTTTTGAAAATCGGAATCTGCATTGTCGTAAATTTTATGAACGTAATTTGCATTCCGTTGCGTTTTATCAATTACTCATTTATCAGGACAAGGATCTGGATACTAGCATCAGCACGTGAGTTTGAGCTGATATTTAACTTTATCACTCGCCTATTTAACAAGCCAGTAATGCGTGTTCCGCGCATGTGAATTGAAGCTCGAAATGTACTGGATAAGAAGTTTCGCTTAGTATTGGTGCTACTTGACAATCTTGCTCTGGGAGTATGCAAAGAATGTGACACTGCTGCCTTTAAACGCAGTGAAGTAAAATTGCACATCCCCATAAAAGTGTCGGTGCATTCTACAAAATTCAGAATACGCACAGTACCAGTTCCATCCGTGAACCTTCAGTAGTCTGCAGATCGCAAAAGGTGAGTTCTCTTGCATTAACATCCGATTTTAGAGAATCGATAACCTCCGAAGGAATATAAACGCTTCCTACAACGCATTTCGCAAGTTCACGTAATTGCATGAGTCGGCGAACATTTCGGGTCTGTCCGAATCTTTTCCGATGACACTCCTGAATTTCGGAGACCACGGTTCCTACGTGCCTACATCGGCAGGCATGCAATAATCTAAGGAAATCCTTGTGGATGAAGTACAACGCTGTTACCGATGGAGCGCTTGTTCAGCTGAATTAATTTAATAGGGAAATTCCAATTCCCCTGGCTCGATAGTTGATAAGTATAACATTAGAACAGGATAGAAAATAGGTCGATGAGTAGAGATAATATTCTCGGAGCTAAAACTTGCGCAGGGTACTTTGTAACACTTACAAACCGGTTAAAGTTTCATGTTGGTTGACTCAGGTGAGAGAGTGATTGATGTTATGTTGTTGTAATGCTAATGTCAACGACCAACAAGTCGCTAAATTGTTCCTCATGTTGTTCTCTGAATAAACATATTTTTGAGATATAAAATAATAGCTTACAAGGTATGGATGGGTGATAGCAATATGATTTCCTTACCTAATTGGCATATAATTAGACTATATTCCGCTTTCTAAATTAGATTTCCTTAGAGGCAGATTCGGATGGGACAAATAATGCAAGATAATGCAAGCACTTCTAATGACCGTAGTTAAAAAACGATCAAATTGTGTTTTATCGAGTGCTTCACAGTTGCTGTGTAATCTGAAATCGAGCCACGGCAGATACACATTTATATCCAGCCGGTTAGCAAAACTCATAGTTTCATTATGTAGAGTACTATGAAAGCTAGCACTGCCTTATGTGGTAATCAAGTACTAAGCAAATGCTTCATTTTAACAATAGCCGCACGTGTATGGTCGCTATTAGCAGTCAACAGGAGGCAAGGTGAAGTGATCAAAACAAGAGAAACCTGTGCAACTAGATTATGGATCAATGTAGAAGTCGGACAAAACGATTACGGGGATAGGAACAGTGAAAACAAACAAGTAATTTAACGAGAGTTGCTGAAATAAACGAGATTTAGTTGCTAAAAAAAAGAGAGCTTTCATTAATAAGCCAGGTGGCAAAATATAAAGCAGTTGAATACTGGGCAGTTGTGCTCACTAAAATATCACTACTTACGTGAGCTGAAACTTAAATGGAACGTTGACAGGTGGGAAGTCAAAGATGAGTAGATTACTTAAGATCCATCGGCAGTTTTGTGACAGTTTTGGGGTGAATATCGTTCCCTTCGTGTATTATTTTCGTATTAACCAGTAAATCTGTAGAGACGCTAATGGTCATAGATGCAAATACCACGGCTGAAGCACAACTAGCATCGTTAAATGATTTGCGCTAGTGTACCATTCACCTGACTATTTTTATATTTCCGTGTACCCATGCCATAGCAATCGACTGTTGCCGAGATCTTGTAGCGCCCAATGAATAGCTACTATTTGTGATGTACAATTCCAGTGCTGACCAATTGTGCATTATTCTTTCTTATTTTAACCTCCTTTACCTTACCATCATGATCTACATCCCGCTCTACACTTGTCTGTTCTGTGAGTTGTTGCACTAACGTTTGCTCTTGTGTTTTTCCATCCGTCCACCTCTTTTGTTGCTAGTCGAACGTAGTCTGCTATGTCGGACTTCAATCGCCCTCTGATATATGCGCTCGAGCACGCTCAACGTCTTAGACTAATATTTACTAGTCATACAAATTGGTGTCGCAGATTCGCACGCACGAATTTAAGTTTCAGTCGTCCTTTTATTTTTTGGTGAGTTAATTCCTTTTTCTCTACTTAATATGTGAAGTTAAAAGTTTATTCAATTATTCTAATAGTTTCACTATATTTTTGTTCATCCGTGTTCATCGTGTGATCTGCGGAGCATCCACAAGATCATACTAACTTGTTTCGAACAGTCACCCAATAAGAGATATTGGCAGATATTGTGGGACGTGCCAGCTGGGAGTCTTCGGACAACTGTTTCATTGAGTGGGCATTGTTGGATTTTATTGGCAAGTTAAATGATCTGATTAATCCTGCAGCGCTCAACAAGCCCCTTTCATTCTGCAAGGAGACAATCATTTGCTCGGGGTAGAACCCGAAAACACATGAGAGTTAGAGAATCCGCATGACATGCGTTTAGACAGAATGCTCGCCCTGACAACTGCAATAGCCATGCTGTGCATCGTAATCACTGTACCACACTCGTGTGCGAAGACAAATTAGTACACCAGCAGAGTCTAGCGGAAAAGTTTCCTGTTAACAAAAACTTCCGTCCAGATATGTGAACAGCCTCCGGAATGTGCAAAGTAGTGTTCCGCACAAATATCAGCGGATGGATATGTTCAAACCGCCTAGGACGTAGGCCACGTTCTACGGCTACAATATGCTCAAAGAAACCTACTGACTACCAGCAATTGTAACACACCTGTCCCATTCTTTCAGATGCCAGTATTAACATACATCACGTTAAGTTCAGCGACCAATTTGAGGAACCTGGTGTTGTTGCCATACCATTGTTCCCTGGGAGTTGACAACATTCCCCGAAAAACGCTGCAGCTCTCAGCTATGAGGATACCTGAAATCTTAACGTGGTTTCTCCAGTGATGCCGGGATGAAGAGAAGGTACCTAGGATGTTGAAGCAAGGAATCATTACCCCGATTTTCAAAAGTATTAGCCGTTCAGAGCCAGCCAACTAACACCCAGTGATTCCCCTCCCGTGCTCTCAAACTTGATGAAATCGATCATTGCTGAGGCTGTAATGGGCTACTTCGGAAGGCCTGAGTGCACAGCACAGGAACAACAATGCTTTGGTGATCATTGGTCATGTAATACCAATCTACTGATTTTTCGTGGCCGCTAGACCGCGGCACTGATGTCAACTATCCATAATTTTCCAAAACATTTGGTCGCATAAATCACCGCATCCTTCTCAAAAAACAGCGAGCGTGCGGAGTTGGAAACCCTGTCCTTTGATAGATTGGAAAGTTCCGCTTGCAGCGGCGTCTTCAGGGTTGACTTCGAGGTTCATTTTCTGATCCAATTTATTTGGAATTCGATGTTCCACAAGGGTCGGTGTTGGGGACGCGGTTATACTTGTTCTTCATGGAAGACCGTGTGAGTGTTACCAAGTCAAATGTCCTGTTTCTGCCCATGACATTAAGATACGGCGGGCGACCGACCGTTTAGAAGAGCAAGATATGCTGTAGCGAGAATTAGACCGCGTCTTGGGATGGTCGAAGGCAAGCTAAATTCAAGTTAACATGGACAAGTGTAAAACCCTGCTTGTCCGCCACAAGCCAGCGTTCGCATCTACGCTTGGGAGGACATTTTGTAAACCGCCTCACAAGAGCGAGACCTCAAGATGATGATCCAAGTCGACCTCAGCTGTTCGGCGAGGTTCTTGAAGGCGTCCAAAACCGTGGACTAACACTTTGGTCTGTTACGAAGAGCCTTCGGCCGGTTCGATCTTTTCATTTTCCCTCCAATGCTCAAAGCATAGTTGGGGCCCCATCTGGAGTAGGTGATCCAGCCTTGAGAACACTGGTTACAACGCTATCCGGCTGCGCTGGAGACCGCCCAACAGAGGACAACGAAATATATGAAGGGGTTGTCTTACCAGAGATATCATAGTCGACTGATTGCCCTGAGAGTATACAGCAGATGTTGCCGTCTACTGGGTGACCTCATCCAGGCGTTTCAGATTTTAAAAAATTCCGGTCACGTCTGCCTACACCTCCTGTAGGTTAACTGCAAAACAGAATTATAGTCATAACTTGAAACGTATTACCCATTGCAGTCGGCTGGAAAATCGCAATAATTCTTTTTTTCCCTTGAGTTTGTTAGCCGTGGAACGCTCTTTCCACGTTTGTCATTTCCGCGCCCACGCTACCGATATTTAAAAAACGACTCAAGGATGGTTTACACCATTTACATTACTTGACCTGACTTCTATTCATTGAGTGACGACAAGACGATGACAAGCATTGTGCCCATCAACCCTACGAAATCGATGTAGATGGATGTACCTTATTCCTAATGTAGATATTATGGTGAGTCTACAGATGTGGTTTTCTCTTTTGTGTTACTTCATCAAACTGACGTTATTTTCTCAAAGGATCCCACGAGACGTTTAATGCATGGGCTATTTTATCCGTATAACACATTTATTCCATTGTTTCTTTACTCGATTCACAAATCGAAAATGGCATCTGCTCGTTTTACACCGTAGGCAAACGTAGGTTGGCTGTTCCAATTTTCATGGTAAACAGTCCAGAGGTTTGATTTTCAATCTTCGAGATCAAACTGGAAGACATGGCTTGTCATTTAAGGTACAAGCACTTAGTCCCACGCCATACTTTTTCGGTTGTGACGCTGGTTCATGACATTCCATTCTGCCCATCGAATGGGGTAAATTGTGCCAAAATGTAGCAACCGAGTTTTAAAGAGTTGCAACCTAGCGGCAGGGATTGAATTGAACAGCTCAATGGTTTTCTGTAGATTGCAGGCCATCGAAGTTGCATCGCCAATTTCAGAGCATCGCTGATCCTTTATTCTCAAGTGAAGAAACGATGAATGATTTGTGGTTTGCAGGTCTTCCAGGAGCATCGCTGACAAGAATTTCCATGTTTCTATATACGCCTCTGAAAGAACTAGTACAAAAACAAACGCTGCTTTCGAAAGTCTTCAGCTACAAACGACTGAACGTTCCGTGACGTATTCTCACGTATTCTCCAAGTCGTCTGACTGACCTAACCCTACAGACGAGCAAATTGCGCTACTTCATAAAAGGATAACAGTAATGAATGTTTTGAAGTAGCGTGTACGACGGTCAGAAACTGACCATGTTTTGCTGTCGTTCATTGGGGTTCATCTATGACTACATCGAGTACATCTCGTTCGGCACAAAAGTGTAAGATTTTTTCTGCACGTTTACAGTACAGTAATATCAAACCCGTCGAATAATTATGTTGGTATCACCGCCCATATGATGAAAGAGCTGGGTGTTGTCGGGCTGTCTGCATTATTCAAAACTTAGCTGCTTAACGGAAATCAAACAACCCGCATACTAACAAGACCAACATATCAATAAACAACCAAAATGTCACCTGTTGTTCGTTGAGGAGGAGGTACTTCTACCACTTTCGTTATCGGCACGGAAGAGAAATTCAGCATCATCCCTTCGGACGCAAACGACAAGCACTGAGAGCAGACGTAAATCTACGTGAGGTCAATGGTTATTCGATAGCTTCATTCGGTCAGTAAATGATGAACCTGAACTTTATTCTCCGCCGGGCTTTTCAGTGGATTTTCACATTTGTGTCTCTACCCGTCGCAATTTTCCCCATCGACTTTCGCCCACATTTTGGGTTACTCGTTTATGCTGGTTACCACGAACCGTTATACGACCGTACTAAACAATCGGCTGAAGGCGTTATTTCAGATGCCCCGATAAGCAGTCTCGTTTCGCGAATCCCCGATATACATTCAGATTATGCGAACCTCCTGTCTGAATGTCCGCGACTGGTACGACCAGCTGCGGAGCATAAGTTAATTATGACAGAGATCGCTTATCACATTGTCACGCGCTGTCCGTTAAGGAGTTATCGACTAAGCCGACTGGCCTTCGACAACTTCGATCACATGCTTCAGCTCGTATCATCAGACCATGCAACAGCCCATGGGCTTCATCGCTCCACATGGTTCCAAAGTAGACCATGGGGGAATGGCGTCCTATGAAAAGTGACCATAGCTGTTCGCTATTCTATCCCACATATCGTGGATCTCAGAGCCAATCTGGAAGGTAAAAAGGTTTTTAGTAAACTCGACTTGGTGTGCGCTTACAATCAAATTTCGATAAACTATCGTGACGCCTCCCTTTGATTTGCTCGTGTTTCTGTGCATGCCGTGTGGTCTAAGGAATGCCACGTAAACTTTTCAGCGCTTCATTGACCAATTTTAATGAACCCTAGTCTTCACTTATGCTTATCTCGATGACATTTTAATCGCGGGCTTTTCAAGAGAAGAGCACTTTGATCGTTTATCACAACACGGAGTGACGATCAACACAGACGTGTTCGTCTGACGTCAATTAGTTCATATTTATTGGCCATCAGATCTCTCCTGCAGGAGTCGTGTCACTACAGGATAAAATTAAAGCCGTCGTCGACTATTAATCTCACTCTTTTAAGCAATTATAATGCTTTGACGGGCTGGCTACGTTTTATCGCCCTTTTATACCAGTATGTGCGTTGCTTATGCAGCCCATCACAGACCTCATAATAACCTATAAAAATTCATTCTTCCGGCGGCAGTACGAACTGAGTTTATAGCTTCAAAGGAATTTTCTTTTACAGCTATCGCCAACATAGCCTTGATAGTGCTTCACGACCCAACAGCCGTACCGTCGCTCAGTACCGAGGCTTCTGAGGTGGCAGTTGGGATGATCCTACAATAGAAGGCAGATGCTCCATGGCCGTTGTCGTTTCTCTCTAAACTCCTGCAACCAACTGAATCTCGTTACAGTACGTTCGGTAGAGAACTTTAGCCAATTTTTAGCCATACTTCATTTTCGACAAATCTTAGAAGGCCGCTCCTTTGCTGTCTTCACCGACCACAAAACTCTAACATACGTGCTCGGTTAGACAATCGACCGAAACTCCCCTAAGGAATCCCGCCACCTAGACTATATCGTTCAGTTCCTAACTAATGTATGACATGTCTCAGGTGCACACAATGCCATCGCCGATGCATTTTCCCGAATCCAAGTGATCTCCACTGATGCGGGCACTATTTTCCACCTGGCAACCATGGCCACAGCACAACTAAATGATCCTGTGGTTTATCAAATACGCAGGACTTGCACACTACACATATGACCCGTTCCGCAGATGTCATCATGCGGAACTATGCGATTTATCCCTGTGTACGTCGCGCCCAGTTGTCCCACGCCTTTCTTGACAGACCGTGCTCTACACGTTGCACGGCTTGTCACACCCAGGTATTCGTACTTCAGTTAAACTGGTGCCCGCACGATTCGTCTTGAGCAATGTCAATCGTGACGCCCGAACTCGGGCAGCTGCTTGATTTCCGTGTCAGCGCGTGAAAGCGCAACAGCACACAAAAAGCCCATTGGACCCGTTTCCCACACAAGTCGCCCGTTTTCACCACGTACACCTCGATCTTGTCGGTCCTCTTAAGGTTGGGCATACCTGCTGACTAGCATCGATCGATTCACCAGGTGAGCAGAGGATATATTTATTCCGAAAGTTTCTTCGGAAACAGTAGCAAAGACAAGTTTAGAGCAATGGGTAGCTTAGTACGGCTGTTCCGCCTTAGTGACCACTGATCCGTAGTCACATTTTTCCCCACTTTTGACAAATTGCATAAGGAGTTGCCTGTCGCCACGTCTATACGACGGTGTATCACCCGGTCTCTAACGGTAAAATAGATCGATTTCCTCGCCAAATGAAAACAGCGCTTTGAACGCGCACATATACTTCATGCCGCAAACCTCTTCCTCTTATCTTCTTAGGCTTAAGAAATACCGTTATGAACGACATTGACACAACGCCAGAGCAGCTAGTCTGCGGATGCACGATGCGTTTGGCTGCATAACTGGTGGCATCAGCCCCGAATACTTCCTCCTTTGGCTACGAACGTTGTATTGACCGATTGATTTACCAGGTGCGTGAGCTTGGCCCAACCGCTCCTCGATTGCAGAAGATTCCAGTGTACGTGCCCTGAGAACTGTTTAGTAGCTCACACGTACCGCTTAGCGTAGACGGTTGTGGACAAACGCAACAGTTGCCGTACTTCGTACCCTTAAAATTAATCATCCAAACACTTAAGATCGACCGCGGTGGACGACGCGATATCTTCACCGTCGATCGTCTAATACCAGTCTTTATGGAGGATTCTACCTCGCCTTCATCGTACCGCAACTAACTGCACCGGTTAGCAACATCCTACTGTCGTTGAACGAGACAACCATCCCGGTGTGCATGCATCAGCCGTCCCGATATCTTCCGAACATAGGCTGTCGCCTCCCACGACCAACCGCTGTGGTCGGGAGATTCGTAAGCCCGTTTGCGTTTCCGACTATGTATTGTATAAATACGTTTATTTTGTAAATTTACTATGTGATTGCCTCGTTGTTTTGAGCTGGTGACGTTTAAAAAACCGACTCAATAACATCCGAAAAGCCCTTTTGTATGTGTCAAGAAATTAAAAATATCAGAAAACGTTTGCTCACATATTATTTGTTCGTGCTTTTGGGCGTGTTCTACGTGTTTTTCTGTATTCTTCTCTGTACATGCCCAAATGTTATCCTTTGATGGACTGACCCTCAGTAGCAAGGTTTTCAAGGATCGACGTAGTCAACAAGGAGCCGGATGCGAATTCGGGTCGTTCCTTCATGGGAGGAAGGTCGTTATATTTGCGGGGCCGAGTATGGCAGGGGGCGAGGTCACTCCCAAGCGCACCGTTTGGCAGCAGCGGAGGTAGATGTCCTCTTGGGCTGTTTCCAGGGCTGGACAGTTTTTGAAGTCCAACAAGGCCGCTCCAACGACTCGCTGAAATGCACTCTGCTCTGCAATCAATAACTAATAAATAAAAGGCGGCACAGCCGACTCCAACTTTCGACGAACTCCTATTTGCCGAGAAAGCTCACTCCTACTTACTAGGCACGATTTGCCCTAGGGACCTAGATTCGCCCATATTTTTCGATGTCGAATTTTTCCAATGTTCAACTTTTAGAGGGGAGCTTTGTAGCGCCCAAAAGTTAACTACTATCTTTGATGTACGATTTCAATGCTGACCAATCGTGCATTATTCCTACTTGTTTTAACCTCCTTTACACTATGGCCATGACCTACATTCGACCCTACACTTGTCTGCTCTGTAAGCTGTCGCACCAACATTTGCTCCGGTCTCGCTTCATCCGTCCATGACTTTTGTAGCCCCATCGGAAATAGCCCAACGTGTTGGGCTTCAATTTCCTTCTAATACCCGAGATTGTTTACGCGCCACGTCTCGGACTAGCATTTACTAGTCCTACATTTTGCGTTATTCACCAATAATGCCATACCTCAGATACACTCATCAATCTGCCTACGATGTTACACCAATTGATAATAATAGTTTCCGTGAAAGTAAGGACTACATATATATTAAAGAAATACGGCCAGCTGAAATCTGATCTTGTCACTTGTAATGCTGCGACTGAACTACGTAGTACAACTTACCACATCAATGTCGCTAGCATGATCAAGGAGCTGATTGCATTACATAAAAGTGACACTGAATCTCACAAGTGACATATTGCTTCCAGATCGTGTACCGTGTGCTTTGTTCCGCACAGTTCCTCTCCAACTCACTCGCTCTCAATTGGACCAAGTTCCTTGGGCATACGGCCCATGCCAATGCCTACAGCCATCAGAGGCACGTAAATTCCGACAACCTGCCGCTAAGAGTTGCCATCATGTTTATCGATTGGTGCGCTTTTATAAAACTGTACTAACCGAATTTTTACAACAAAAACATTAATCTCTAAAGGATCCTTGGCTAAATTTGTGGGTGAATCGATCTTGCGTGCAATAAAGTTTACAAAATATGGATATTAGTCAATGAACAATGAACAATGAATTTATACGGGTTAAGAAGCTTTGCTTTACAAGTCCCGTTGGATCGTTTGTGGGGATATCGACACAACAAGAATGATGATAAGGATAGTAAAATAGTTAATCATTTAATTACGAAAATGAGGATTTATCGTTTGCTTCGCTGTAGTCCTGCGATCCTCTTAGATTCACAGCACCCACAGTTAACAACAAATAATTCCATGGTATACTCCAGGTGTAGGATGGAGACGTAGTGTTAAGTAACAAAGTGTAAGTGGCTGAGTGCATCGTCCAGCCGTCTTTTAAATACCGTTAGTGTCGGTGCAGAGACGACCGATTCTGGGAGAGCATTCCACGGGTGACAGACACGAATTGAAAGGAAATTTCTGCGGCACACCAGACGACTGTATTGTTCTGCGAGTTTTAATGAGTGGCCCCTCAGTTTGTATTGCTGCTGAGTTGCAGTAAAGGGCGGCACACATGATGTGGGTCTCGCAGAATCAAGTATGCCATAATCAGGTCACCTCGTAGTCTGCGATAGCTTCCACTGAACACCCCAATCGTTGCAGCCTCTCCTGCTAGGAAAGATTGCGCATTCAAATTACGTTCTTAGATGCCCGGTGATTGCTATTTGCCATCACAGCCTAAGTTTGATATTGTGGGATGGGTGGGTGATGGTTTTGGATGTGTGATGAGACTGTACACGCACAGTTTTTCGCGCGATGTGACGCTCATGAATTCGGTAGGTTCTGGTAAGGAAATTTGTGGCCTGGACAGAAACATTTACCGAAACGA